>CABHPQ010108603.1:0-12139 GCA_902168405.1 Peromyscus aztecus
CTCATCCACTCCAGTACAGGATCTTCTTCACTTTTTTCCCACTAAGGGAAAACAATATGGCATCTAGACAGATTTTTCCTTGGTTATATCCACATTATGGAAGGTCCAAAGATCAAGGAATGAAAGATTGCCCTCATCTGTGAATGTAGATCATAATGTAGGAGTGGATATAAAATAGTAAAAATAAAGCCAAACAGATCTAGTCTTTAAAAACATAGACATATATAGATTTACCATCTCTCTGAGCATATGGTTCATTTCATAGCTAAGATAAATATTTAAATCCCCTGCATTGGTCATTTGAGTTTAATACAACATCAGTTTAAGATATTCCTGACTGCCCTGTAGCTGAAAAGAGAAACACTGAGCGAGATCACCATTCAAAGGCTAAGTACTCTGCCTGCTAGTCCTGGATCAGAAGATACACTCATAAGCATCCCCAGCACCAAGGAAAACAATTTGTCATCAAAAGTCAATTTGGAAGACTTCTTGTTTCAAATTACTCTTCTTCTGCAAACAGGCAAAAAGAATCACAAATACATAGGCATCATAATCATAAGCATCACAAAGTGGAAAAAAGCATTCTCTGTTCTTACATAGTGAAACTTCATTTGGACACAAGGTTTAACACTGGTTTCAGCACACTCTCATTTGAGATTTTAAAACCTATTTTGTAGGAGAGGAAACTGAACAGCAGCTGTGCTGGGCTGGAGCTAGAACTGCTATGTAAGTTGTTCACTTCCTATTCTTCAGGCCTTCTGCTATATAGAAGTTTCTCTATTATTTGGATTTGATATTTGGATATTATAAGATTTGTGGTAACTTAATACAATGGTATATTGTTCGCACCAACCATTGTAAAGTTATTTCCCTCAATCCAAAACAAGAAGTTATATGTTATATATATATATATATATATATATAATATATATTATATATATATAGCAATAATTGGGTTCAAAAGTTCAGCTTTGTTAATGTGCTCTTGGAATTACAAGAAAAGAGAATGAGAGGAGAGAGAAAAGAAGATAATGAAGAATGGAAAAAAGTGAGAGGGGAAGGTTATAAAATTATTTAAATTTTATTTCAGCAATATTAATTGAATGATCTAGAAAATAGAAAGGCTGCTTCTCCTTTACTGTAGACTAGTGAACTAACTTGTACCTTTTTCTGACAATTGCCATGAAAAGTATCAGCAGGCCTTACATCTGGCTCTTTCTAGGCATCAGTTCCTTCATACCACCTAGAAATCATTTTCAAATAAGATCAAAGCACTTCATTTCATTATTTATAGGTTTAAAAATAAACTACATGTATGATATGCCAATAAATGTTCACTAATTCTACAATAAAAGCCTTGTGATTCTATAAGCAAAACATCACTGATCTAGTGGATAGAGGGCTCAGGGAATAGTGCAGGGGCTTGCTTATCAAATTATTCTTGCTTATAAATTAAGATGCTATTAAAGCACAGTAATTATTTAACATGCATAGATGCTCCAAAGAACAGGAGAGATAATGCTTTAAAGCCTTAAACGAAGCACAGTCTGTGTTTGAATAAACCATCTTAAAAAGAAAATGCTTCTCCCAGAAAGCAACAGGACTTTCATCCAAATCATCTTCTATATCAGTGAATTGGTAATACAGAGAAGTAACTGCAACATCCCTTATTGTCACTAGTCATCACCATGTGCTAACATTGCCATTGTTTAGGACATTATCTAAAGTTTTTCCATTCATAAAGAAGTGTGGTTTCCAGCTATTAAATGGATTTTTGAGATTCAGGCCATCCATGGCTATAACTGAAGTTTCAAAAAGCTCAATAGAAGCAGAAAACTAAACATCAATTAAAAACAAGAAAAAAAACCCTACAATGTTTATGTCAGGTAATGTTTTTAGAAATCTTGTTTGTTCCTCAATACAGCAAATACCTGATCTGGTATTTTCAGCCAGGGGCACTGTGTCTGGGGGGCATCAGTGGAGCCTAATGATCCCAGAGTCCTTGTGGACTGGCTGTACATTGCGGGAAGAGCTCAAGTGACTTTATAGATGAGGTGCTAAATTCTCTTATGACTCCCTCATATTAGTGGATTATTGTGCATAAATTATTTAATCATCTTGAGATTGCATCCCAAATAAAAAGGATGAAAATGCATCACTATCACTGGAACACTGGCTGAGATATTATCCATAAATCACCTGGTAGTGTCTCTGGTGAAGACTTAGAAGTTCTTCAGGTATGAGGAGGGATGCAGAATAAAATAGCTCACACAAAAATATGAAATCTGTGCAATAGAATTATTTTTATTTGACCTTCCTTCTACCAGATAACATGTGTGGTCACAGGATATATTCTTAGCAACATCATGCTTCTGAGAATTGGATTTATCTAATCAATAGCCGAAGTAATTCATTTCCACTGCAGGGTACAGTTTTAGTGCATGATAATAACACAGGTATTTATCCTACAATCAATCAGCATCTAAAACATTAGCTTATTTTCCATCACAGGCACTATTGACTTCAATTGCCCTCTGCACAATCACCCAATGTGCATATCTGAGAGCGGGATTGCACCATTTCCAGGACCCAGTAGAATCTCTTCATAAAAACAGCAACATGTGTCAAGTTGTGATTCAAGGATGAGCCTTGTGATTGCCCAATGTGCATGATATTTATTGGGTCCTAAGCCGTGCCTCCTGAGGCGTTAGTGTGCCTCTGTGATGGTACTAGGCTGGAACATCTTCAATATACATTCAAAGTCCTTCGGGTGCCAGGAGTGTGTTTGTTCTGCTTCAGTTTGCTGATTTCTCCTTTTGTTGCTGCTGTTGATTGGTTGGGAGGCCATTATCCATGATGGTTAGACATGTTGTGACATTTACGCAATTATTAGCCTGAATGTGTGTTTTTTACGTTGTCTTTTGAAGTTCTTAATTTTACTTCAATAATATTTTCATCAATAATTTGCTTTCTGAGTTACATGTTCTGTTAAAACTCTTCTTTTCCCTGACGTTAAAAAAAAAATCTTATAGTATCAATAGGTCTCCATTTCTGTTTTATTGACGTATGGTTAAGTCTTACAGTGATACGAGTTCATTTAACATATTTTTTCTTAAGTGAGCAAACAATGATCCCAAACCATGCACTGAAAATCTATTCCTGTGTAATGATCCACGGGGCCAACATCATCGCTTCTCTTCATTGCACACTGTCTCCACTCTGTTCTCTTTCCCAGAATTCTATTCTCAGTCCAATTCCAGTCCATTAAAATCTTTATAGATTCACAGTACTTTTTACCATATTGAAGGAAATATTATTCTTTATGGCTATTTTGGCTCTGTATTCCCTCAAATAATCTTAAAAACGAGTTTGTAAAATTTCACAGAGATTCAGTGGGGCTAGAGTTTAGAACTATTCTAGGGAGATGTTTTTAAAATTAACATTACTAGCTAAGAACATGAACACTCTATATATTTTATTCCTCTATTATACTTTTAAATAAATATTACAATGTTTTTCACAGAGGTTATAAACTTCCTTTTTGGCTTTATTATTGGATATCATGTCTTTTCCCCTTCCCATTTATACTACTGTTTACATAAAATTGCATTTCATAATTTACAACTTAAGTTTTTATTTTTATACAATTTAAATTAAAATAGAATTACATCTCTTGTTGTTGTTTGTTTGTTTGTTTGTTTGTTTGTTTTTGAGACAGGGTTACTCTGTGTAGCTTTGGAGCCTTTCCTGGAACTCACTCTGCAGCCCAGGCTGGCCTTGAACTCACAGAAATCCACCTGCCTCTACCTCCTGAGTACTGGGATCAATGGCATGCGCCACCACTGCCCAGTTTTAGAATTACATTTCTTACCTACTTTCCCTTTCTTCTTTCTAGCCCCTTCTAGGTTTCTTCCTTCTAACTCTTCCTATGTGTTCCTACACTATCAAATTGATAGCCTTTTTTTCTTTTATTGTTATTGTTGCAAACACACACAGAGGTGATTTTTAATAGCAATTATCTCATCCTCTATCCTGGCAGGCTGTTTAATTTTTAATTCTTTCTCTCATCATAAACTGACTGCTATTTTTTTTGAGGCTTACCAGGCAGACCTTCAGCACAATACTGAAGTGGTAAAGACTGTGTGTCCTTGATAGAAAACAAAATTATGTCAATCTTTTACTTTATATGCAGTGTGTGTTGCAGACAGGTGTTTAGACATCCATAGTTTAAGATACTTCCTTTCCTTTTTGATCTGTATGTTTTTGTAAAGTTCTTCACTTGGTATTTTAAAATCCCTAGTCCTTAGAAATGGCCATTGCCCTGTGTGACCCCTATATCCCTTGCTATGACATTTCCTAACCCACCTTTATCCTCAGCTTCAGTCACACTGGACCCTCTTGACTTCTTCATGCTCCAGACATGTATCTGTCTCATCAGATTTCTGCTCTGCTGTCTCATGTTGTCTCCTCCAGATATCTTCAGGGCTACCACATTTTCAGGCTTTGGGCCATTAGTAGAAAGTCTCATTCCTAAGATGTGCCAAAATCACTCTCTTCACCCTCACCTTGATACCTTCCATTTCCCTCCTCACTTTCAATTTGTCATTTCAACTTACTCTTACTATGTGATACATTTTTATTTTGTTAATGTCCCATTAAGGAGAATTTTCTCTTGAGTATTCATCTATACCTTCACAAATAAATCAACTGAGAATATGCATAGAAGACAAATAGACACCATTTTGTTTCTTCCATTAAATTTTCAGTGTAACCTACAAATACTGATTATTCTTTATCAGAAAGAAAAACTGCATGAAGACACCTTTAACTGATATCCACTGTTGTTTGAATTCTAAACAGTCTTTTAATAAAAAAAAAAAACAGGGCCTGATATTGGGGGTAAATGCTGAAAGATCAGAGAGACAAAGGAACAAGCCACTGCCATGTCTCACCTCACCAACTCCACAAATCCTCTGAAATCCTCAGAGTCCTCACCCAAAAGGATCTCAGCTGAACTGCTTTAGTTCCTGTTTCCTCACTCCTTATATACCTTTCTCTGCCCACCCGTCACTTCCTGGGATTAAGGGCATGTGTGCTTCCCAGTACTGGGATTAAAGGTGTGTGCCACCACTGCCTGGCTCTGTTTTCTCTCCTAGACTGAGTCAATCTCATGTAGTCCAGGGTGGCCTTGAACTCGCAGAGATCCTGAGTGCTTGGATTAACAGTGTGTGCCATCACTGCCTGGCCTCTATGTCTAGTGGCAAATTTTATTAGGGTACACAATACATCACCACAATACGCAAGTTCAGAATTATGTATCTCCAGTCTTGTGAGGTGACATTTCCTACTGATTGTGTGTGTGTGTTTGCCCACTGAGAACAATAGCTAAATTGGAGTTTTAGGTTTGTTTTGTAATTTTTATGTATTTCTTCTTATAAATAATGACTGTCTCAATTATAGGATAGCATAGTTCCTTTCCTGGTTAAAATGATGTAGAGTAGCAAAAAGTTATTTTTAATATGGAACAGATTGGCTACAGCTATGTTTCTATGGCTACTAAGATCCTTGAACAAAAGATGAAATAACAAACACATTACTGGATGTTATGGTCTCCATGAATTTTGCTTTATGAGCTTGTATATATTCTAAACAATAGCATTGTTTTTATTTTAAATGGAGAAAAGTGAATGAATTTTCACTTCTCATAGAGAAATTTCACTATGGTAGACAAAACACAATAGCACTTTTGTGTGATGCTGGCTTGTTGCTGCAGTTTCCCCACACAGAGAAAGAAGAGCAGGGTGGATATTGAGCAGATACAAAGCAAACCCAGCTAAGACTAAAGGCTGTCTTGCCAAGTTCCTTCCAGCTCACTCTATAGAAGAAGCTGAAAATTCTCCTCCTCAGATTTCCCAGGGGTTCTACTGATGGCCCAAACTTATTGAGATCTTAGACCAGAGAGACCTGGAAACGAAGTATTCATACTCTGGTCCTGTATGTAGAACTTGGCAAATAAACAACAAATGTCTTTTTTTAAGTGTGAAGTTCTGAGACAAATTCCTGAAACTACCAACAGCAACTAGAGCACAGCTGGGGCTACCTATTCCATCCAGATGTAAGGAAGACTAGAGTAAAGCTAGTACTGCCATCTTCTACTAGCTATAAGTAAGAACAGCATTTATTATCATGAAGCAATGACTTGAAGGTGGTCTACAGGAAAAGAAACAGCTAATTCTGGAATTGCTAAGGTGTAGACAGGATGGGTATGGGGCATGTTGGAATTTAATTGAGGATTTCAGGGTACATTAAAGGGTTTAAAATAGGCTTTTGTTGTGTTTAGTCCATGGCTATTCACTGGTTAACATCCTCATCTGTCAATCTTCACTCTTTGTCATTAAATTTAGGACATCTTCCAATTTTGTTCTTATCAACTTTGCCAGAGGTTTCAATGATTGATTGATCCACATATTTCTAGTCTTCAAGAGATAATGCAAAGAAACCACAGATATCAGCTCTGTTGCATTAAACTCCCAGCAAAGATGAGCTGAAGCTGGTAGCTGGGATGCTGTATTTCCTATACAAGCTCAGAGATGAGATGGTAGGAAGTTAGCACTAACATACCTCTACTATCAGTAGAGCCTGGATCATTCTCATACCAGAATATGGAGCAACAGTTCCCTGACTCCATCATCCACTTCCATAACAGTCTTCTAGACACAAAAACACATAACAAAATTCTAAAGAACCTGAAACTACTGTCCAAGAAGATAATAGAAAAGAACACAGACTTTGTGTAAACTTTCAATCACAGAAAAAAATACATCTGAAACTCATTTATAGAAAACATCCATTCTATGTCCACTGACTGAATGGATTTGTCATGACAACCTTTGCTAGGAAAATGCATTTTCCAGCTATGCTTCTGCCCTATTGGTTATTTCTTGCACACTTTCACAATCATCTTGAAAGCTACTGTTTTATACACTAATGCTACCCTTAGCCACAGTCAGTTCATGTAGTTCATAGCCTAATTCAGGCCATTGACAGGCTCATCCTCTTTGGTATCATTGGGACATAGTCCATCATTCTAGCCAGGCACATGACCCAGCACAGGCCACTCATAGCTCAGAAGTTATTTTTGTTTAACTTTTAAATAAAAATACTTCTAACAGTCTTAATATTATTACAGCACTTTTTCCCAAGTATAATTTCCATCTTGATCTCCATATCTCTAAATAGCAATGATTTCTAGAAAACAGATATTTAATACATGCTTATGGAATGAACCAACAAAGAGTTAACAAATGTATCTGTAGGATGTGACCAAGAATTTTATTGAAGCTAATTTATTTAGCAATTCAAATTAAAAGCCACTATACATAAAATGTACAGAAAACAGATAAATTTAAGATGAGTATGATAAAACACAAGTTAAAAACCACACCTGAACAAAGAAAGATTAAATAAGAGAACAAGATAAAGAATTTTAAATTTCAGATTGCTACCAGCATCTGATAATTTTAAATACTGAAGTAGCACTCTTAAGTTATTTTCATATTTGCTTAACTGTGAGTTATGATCTCTAGGGAGCCACGAAACTATAAAATAGCATTGCAGCAGCAAACATGCTCACAGTATATGAGTGAGAAGTCACAGGAGCAGTGTTTGAACCTTCCCATAAACATGTGAGGTACACTAACTTGTTCCTTACTGGAAGTGTATGTCAGCACTCTAGTTAATATGCTAGGCACCTTTACATGTAATTAAAGCACCCATAGAAATAGAAGATGGAGAATGTGCTTTGTTTTACATGCAGCCCTATTGAGTGCATAAGGAGTGCCAGGTTCTGATATACAAAATCAATATAAGTATTAATCCTTGAGAAGTTAACAATTCCATGCATGACATAAAAAATAAAAATAACTTGGTGATGTGCTGTAAGAGTTCTGAATAAAACATTACTGGGAAGAAAGTCTCAAAACTCACAGAAGAAAATTCTCATTGTTTGGTGAAGAGATCAAGGAGGAGGAGCTTCCAAATCTTCCTTTCTCAGCAGCTGAGCTTAGCATGGTAAGGGGTGGTTTTTTTGTTTCTTTGTTCGTTTTTTCCACCCTGCAGTTGACTACATGTGATATCTATAAGATAGTGTTGGGGAGAAAAAGAAAGCCACCAGGGAGCATCGAATCAGAACTAGAGGATGGATCAGGCCCTACTTGACTGCCATAATAAATATCTGTGATGCCTGTTATTGTGTGTGATCATCTACAAGGGGATAATTAATTCTTGTAAACTAAATGGTTCAAGTGCCCAACTCATTATCTCCTTCCTGTGTGAGATTCATTTGATAAGTATGAATATAGGGTGGACTCTATGAACAGGGGTGGCTATTTATTTGAAGACTATCTTTAATCAGGTTTTACCTGATTTAAAAAAAACACATTCTACTGGCATACTTTTGTGAAGTTTCTTAAGATACCAGCCACATTTCTTAATTAAGTCATTACTTCAGAAAGTCACTGATACTGTGCACATGCTCTTACTGGAAAGGAAGGCTCACTGGCAGGCTGGTGATGGCTTACGTAGCAATATGTCAATTGGTGCTGTGTGCTAAGAAGGATATGAAGGAACAAGATCATATTTGTTAGTTTTTCTTCCTAGAAAAGAGGGGAAAGAGAATGGTTCTAAGTATGAGAAACATTTTGGGAAATGAAGAAACATATCTTCTTTAAGAAGGAGGATACCAAGTTCAGAAAACAGAGATACTAAAGCCATTGTGTTAACCCAGTGTGTTTCATTGTAACTATCATCCTAATGACAATATGATTCATGTAATTTTAGTCTCCATTTAAATAAGCTTAAATATCAACTTGAAAGACTACTGTATTTTCCAGACAGAATTTTATGGAGAATGATGTAAGAATACAGATCTTTGAACCCAAAAGAGCTTACAGTTGACTGGGAGACATAGGTAAATTAACAAAATTATGTGAGAGGATATCAACTATCAACTACTCACTGAAGTAAAGTTCATGTGAAATGGGTTCCCTAAGGTGAAATGTTGAGAATGGCTTCCCATAACTGATTTCTAAGCCAAGATAAGCAGTGAAGGAAGCAATAAGCAGCTGAGCACAGGAAAGATAAGAATTCAGAGAAACCTGTGTAGACACTTAGCAAAAGCAAGGGGGAACATCTGATTCAGGGATACAGGTGATGCTGTCTCTACAGCTCAGAATATAAAGAGGAAATACTGGCAGTGTGTAGGTCTTGGAAGCTTTTGAAGCAAGACATAGGAACACATCATTTCTAAACTGTTACAAATAAAGGGAGGGTGTATGATAAGCATGGTGTGATGGCATGTGAATGCAGGATTTCCTTTGGCTTCCAGAAAGGATAATGGTGACTTCCAATTCCCTGTTCACTGCTCACTGGTCTCCACTCTCTAGTCTGGCTGTACTCCCTGACATCACTGCTGACAATCTCTCAACTCAGCATACTTCAACTCTATCCTTCCTTGCTTCTCATAGTGGACAAACAGGAAGCTTTTGGTTTAGCCCTGCCTTTGTAATGAAAGATCTCTTAACCACCCATCACTGAAGGCTCCAAGACCATCATGTACCCAAGTAACTGATGCAAAAAGAAAAAGAAAAAAAGGGATTTCAGGTACCCAAGTAGACTTGTGGGAAAATAAGAAAACAGTTGCTGTATGTTCTTCAAAACTATCAAGTACACTGTAGTCTTCTTAAGTGATTTTCAAAGATTGCCAAACAGTATTTTATTGCATACTTCAAAAGAGCTAGAAAAGATTTTGAATGTTCTGATATGAAACACAAACTTTTGAGACAACACATTTGATAAATACCCTGATGTGCTTACTATCCTATATGTACACATACTGAAACCTATAGCTACTTCAGAAATATGTACAACAATCATGTGCTAATAAAAATTAAAACATAAAATTAAAGATGGGCACCTAACCTAAGATAAGATAATGAGAAGACATTTTCCTGGTTAGCAGCTTAAACAGAGACAAATGAAGCTTAGATAATAAAGGACCAGTATATCACGGGGCATTGAATTGAGTGCTACTGTGGAACAATCCTTCTCTACACTATGAATATGTATTACTCTCATTGGTTAATTAAAAGCTGACAGCCTGGTAACTGGGCAGGAAGTTAGGCAGGAAAGCCAAACTGAGAATGATAGGAAGAAGGAGGGCAAAGTCAGGAGAAACACCAGCCAGCCACCCAGGAAGCAAGACATGCTGGAAGACAGGAAAGCCATGAGCCACATGGCAATACATAGATTAATAGAAATTGGTTAATTTAAATGTAAGAGTTAGCCAGTAACAAACCTCAGTTATTAACCAAGCATTTGTAATTTATATAAGCCTCTGAGTGATTATTTGGGACTGGGCAGTAGGGACAGGAAATGTCTGTTTACAGAGTGCTCTTCAGACTCGAAAAGGGGTTGAGCAAACATGTGCATGGGTATCCAATAAATATAGAAAATAGGACTGTGATTCAGCTTTCAGTATATAAATTGGATTTCTCAAACTGACAACATTCCTCATTTTCTTAAAACAAGATATTCTTGAACTATTTTGTTCCAGTGTATCTAGGATTTGCAAGTTTTCCATGTGCTTCCAACTCAGCAGGAGCAAAGGCAATCACGACTCAAGGTGAAGCTCACCATGGCTGAGTCCCCTACATGCTCTGGAGCTCCTGCTACTGTATCTGAAAACAAGAAACTATCACCAAGAACCACACTGGTCTCCACAGGGCTCCCTGTGAGCGTTCCATTCTTCACAGACAGTATGAGTGACAGTGGTGGGTGGGAAGAGATGATGTTCCAGTATTTACTTTGGCATTTGGATTCTTATATAATAAGATTTTCCTATATTTATTTTGGTTGTAGTCTTTTTTTCTGTATCAGGCATCAGTATCTGAATCTCACAGATAGCTCAGTGAGGGTTAATCTTAATCATGGAGCAGATCACATATCACAGATCATACTGTGTGCTGACATGCCAATAAGTCAAATGTTTGAAAAGTGTGGAATTGCACAGGCTGGCTCTTATAATATTCAGAAGCAAAAGGAATTTTTTATCATACTATCATAAATTAGAATAGTATAACTACCTTTGATTAAATGCCCATTGTGTCTTTGGTGCTTTATATAATGCTGCATTTGTGTGAGTGTCTTTCTTATTCAGCTTTGGTTGTGACCTTAAAGTTAGGATTTAGAAGGAGCTTATAATAGTTTCCAATTACTACTGAGCAAAAACTTAACCCAAAAACTTTGAAGCTTCAAACAGTATTTGTATTGGGTATTGCAGTGTATACTTATAATTCCAATGCTCAAGAGGCTGAATCAGGATGATCACATGTTTGAAATCACACTGGCCTACATAGTGAGATCCTATCTAAAAATGTCAAACCAAAACAAACTAAAGAAAAATGTCTATTATGTTGACAAATTCCATGGGCAAAGAAATTAGGTACATTATCTGTGGCTTCAGGTGTCTCCAAGGCCAAGGAGTAACTAGAAATGTAGGCCCAAATAACTGCTCATTTATTCATTTTTCTGGCCCTGTGAGAAACAAACCCAAAGCTTGAAACTGACATCTGGAGTTTTCCATGCAGCTTCTCTACTTGGTTTGGCTCCCCACAGTATGGTCATCTTTCATAATTTTCTTCCAATATGTGGCTTCTTGGATTCCAGGACAAATGTTTCAGAAAATAAGACACAGCTGTACCACTTTGATGTGATTTCTGTAAGTCACACAGGGTAACTTCCTCTCATTTTGTTGAAGCCTACCCACTTTAAGGCAATATAAGCTGTCCTATTAATGGACACCCAAAAGTTGATGCTATGTTTTTGTTTTCTGGTTTTTTTGTTTTGTTTTGTTTTGTTTTGTTTTGTTTTGCTCATTTTGTTTTGTCAAAGCATCTGTATATAGAAGAAAAATGCGAGTTTTAGTTGAAATAAGAGAATACCACAAACTAGGTGGTTTAAACAGTAATCATTTATTTCTTGAAATTCTAGAAATATGAGATTCTTCAGATCCAATGCCTAGTGAGGACACTTTTCTGGGTTACACACTTCAAAAGTTGTATTGTATTCTCACCTCAAGTAT
>CABHPQ010108641.1:0-16522 GCA_902168405.1 Peromyscus aztecus
GAGGGGAAGAGAGGTGGGAACATGGGGGAGAGTGAGGGAGGGAGAGCAATGAAAGTGACATCTTGACAAAGTGTACCATTAAAGGGATGGGGAGAAATCTGCTGCTAGGGAAAACCCCAGGAACTCACAAGAGTGTCCCCAGCTAATACTCACAGCAATGATGGAGAGGGTACTTAAACTAGACTTCCCCTGCACTCAGATTAGTTTCTACCCTATTTGTCATCATAGAACCTACATTCAATGGCTGATGGAAACAGATGCAGAGACCCATAGCCAAGCACTTGACCAAGAGCCTGGAGTTCAGCTGAAGAGAGCGAGGAAGGATTATAAGAGCAAGGGAGGTCAGAATAATGAGGGGAAAACCATAGAAATAGCTGACCCAAGCTAATGGGAGCCCATAGACTCTGGATTGACAGCTGGGGAGCCTGCATGGGACCGAACTAGGCCCTCTGAATGTGGGTGAAAATTTCAAGGCTTGATGTGTTCCCCTGGCAATGGAACCAGTACTTATCCCAGGTACACAAATTGGCTTTTTAGAGCCCATTCCCTAAGGTGCAATGCCTTACTCAGCCTTGATGAAGAAGGGAGGGTCTAGGTCTGGTCCCAACATGGTATAACAGCCTGTGTTGACTACTCAAGGAAGGCTTTACTCTCTATGAGGAAGGGATGGGGGTGGAATAGTTGTAGGTATGGGGAACAGGAGAAGAGGAGGGTGGGGAAACAAAGGTGGGTATTTAAAAGGAAAGAAAATCTTTTTCTTATTTTAATAAAAATATATATTAAAAAAATAATGGAGAAGGCCTTATATAACCTCTGAGCACACAGGCTGTGTCCCAATCTGGTGACATTGTATGATTATGCCTCATTAGCTGGGCATGATCATGAACTCTGAAGGCACCTGTTGCAAGGCCCTCAGGCAGACTCTAGTTTGGCTCATAAGGAGGTAAGTTATGGGCATCCCTAGGCAACTGATTTGAGGCAATTTCCTCGACCCTATTGGCCTGTCCTACTACAAATTTCCTGTGGTAATTTAGTCATTTTCATAATATTGAATTTGTTCATCTGTGAAGAGAGCATTGTGGGGGTGTGGAGGCTCATCCCAGTTTGTGGTGTCCTTTTTAGGTGCTTTTTTGGTCTCTTAAATCTTTGCTGAAAATGACTTTCACTTCTTTTTTAAGGATTAATCACAGTATGTTTTAAGCTATTGTGAAGAGTACTTTTTTGTATTGCACTCTCAAAATGTTCATTGGTTCGTTGTTGTTATTGGAAAGTGCTGCCTTGCAGACAATAGTTATCAGGTCTAATTATTTCTTAGAGGATCTTTGGGATCTGTGTCATGTGAGCGGGGCATCATCTGACTACTTTTCTACTTATATTCTATTTATATATTTCTCTTTTCTTTTAGTCAAGTCCTTGAGGCGTGTATAAAATGAAGTATAATCAATGAGACATGAGTGTATGTACATTTATACACACATATATACATGTAGTCAGTCATTCACATGTGCTTATAATGCATATATGCATGTACACATACTCTCACATGAAAAAAAATCAAGTATTGTTAAAACAAATTCCAAACAGTAATCCTGGAGCAAAACAATAAAGTGGAGCAATCAATTTGTTGGAAGAAAGGTCCTAGTACAAGGAAAGTCTGTGAGTGAAATCACTATGCAGCTGCTCAGGACTTTCCCATCCCAGAGCCCACATCTAGGCCTTACCAGCCCTGATGACAGACAGTGCTCTTCCTTAATGTCCTAGCACAGAGTATTAAACCCATCCCATCTGTGTGGCCAGGACATGTAACCTATGCCTATGAACATGCACTGGAACAGAATCTTTCTATTATGCAGTATTCTCAGACTCATCAATCTTGAAAGACATCAGGTTAATGCTCTAAATCCTGTCTTCCATCTCATCTCCACCCATCTAACTTTCTGGATGACAGGAGGAACAGTAGCATACAGCCTTTTCACAGATCATGTTATCTCCCCTCTGTCAGTACATTTCTGATGTCTGTGTTCCTCTTTATCACCACAAGCACTCTTTCCTCTTTCTCTGGGTGTCTGAGCAGAGGTCCTTTTTTTTCTTTTTCTTTTTTTTTGAATTTATTTTATTTTATTTTACAATATAATTCAACTTTACATATCAGCCATAGATTCCCCCGTTCTCCCCCCTCCCACCCTGCCCCCCACCCCCCATTTCCATCTCCTCCAGGGCAAAGACTCCCCCGAGGATTGAGATCAACCTGGTGGACTCAGTCCAGGCAGGTCTAGTCCCCTCCTCCCAGGCTGAGCGAAGCGTCTCTGCTAAGCCCCAGGTTTCAAGCAGCCAATTCATGCACCGAGCACAGGACCTGGTCCAACTGCCTGGATGCCTCCCAAAGAGATCAAGCCAATCAACTGTCTCACCCATTCAGAGGGCCTGATCCATTTGGGGGCCCCAAGAAAGACACAGGGATCTCCCAATGACGGAGAAATGGGTGAGATCTACATGAACAGTCTGGATGTGAGTGAGGGTAATGAGGGGCAAGGGGCAAGGGAAAGAGAACTTGGGGAACCGGGAGATCCCAACTGGATCAAGGACAGAGAGGGAACACAAGGAATGTTCATGGTAAATGAAGACCACATGAGAATAGGAAGAAGCAAAGTGCTAGAGAGGCCCACAGAAATCCACAAAGATGCCCCCACAATAGACTGCTGGCAGAGGTCCTTTTTAAAGTACTCATTGTAGCTGGGTCTGGCAGCATCAGTCTTCTCCAGGTCCTGTAGTCTGAGGAATTAAGTCAGATTAAACAACCTGCCTTAGTTTCACTTCCAGTGTTGTGATAATTCACACTGAGAAAAGAAACCTAAAGGAGGAAGAGATAGTTTGGCTCATAGTTCCAGGATACAGCCCATCATTGTGGGGAAGTCAAGGCAGGATCTTGAAGTAGCTAGTCACATCACAGCAGACACACAGCCTACTGTGGGGAATATAGTAGAGCCATTGTACCTGACATAAACTCGAGAGTGATGGCACAACTAGGTATTGAAATAATCTTTTTCAATAAGCAGTGATTGTTATCTGAGATTTATGGAGTTGCTTTTTGTGTAGGAACTTCAGACTGTTTGCATGAATTCAGTCACAAAATATTCATGGCAAACCAGGAAGTCTTGTAATGGCTGAGAATGGCTTGGGTAACGTGTTCCTTCTGACAGCTCCTAGATCAGATCAAAGGCTATTATATGTGGAATTTGACTTGTTAAAAATGGCTTTTGTGTAACAATTAATAAAAAGTTTTTTCAAGTCTTCTCAGGATTCTCACTCAAAGTGAATACTAGATATAAAGCAAAGAACAATCAGACTGCAACCCACAGAACCAGGGAGGCTACATTAGCAGGGGGGACACTAGGATGACTGTGACTTATAATAAGTTTTGGTTTTACTCAATCACTGGGCAAACCTCAATGAAACATTTCACTATTAGGATAAGAATTTATACTGTATCAAGCTGATAATCGAAAAATAAATAAATAAATAAATAAATAAATAAATAAATAAATAAATAAATAAAAATGAAAAAATGTTTTTTCAAGGTTGCTGAGAGTTCAGTCCACTGTGATTTCCCCTTTGCTCTCCCAAGGCTTCATTGCATTCTCATATGTCTTTTTTTTTTGGTCATCTTACATGAAATAGTTACTGACATTTGGTACCCAACTTGTGGTGCTCAAGGAAATAAGGGGTCCAGGTGCTCCAGGACTGTAGGTTAAGTACATTGACAGGTAACTGAGATTCCAAGATTGGGAAGGGACATGAGGAATTCCCCATTTCAGAAGCAGCAATATGTGCAGTTGCTAAAATGCTGGACAAAAGGACATGGAGGGAAAGTGAAAGAAAAACAGCTTAATGACCTTTTAGAACTAATTAAGTGGCTTTGTTTTGGTTCCAGGAAACTCTTCATGTTCAATTAGAATGATAGTGTCAATGTATTGAGAGCTTTTTGGAAAGCTCATCTAAGAAGCTATACTATGAGAGATTTGGTCTTTCTTTGGAGCTGCTACAGAGTGAAGAGTCAGAAAAGGCTCTATCTGATGTGGAAAAGTAAAGTAAGAAGGAGGCTACTATGGCTAGCAATTGTCAGTTGACAGAGGAGATTGTTATCTCAGAGGAAAATAAAAACGTTGTTTTGGAGTAAGGTGTGGAGGCTCAAGCCACTGGGGATGAATCTCCTCTTCCTCCTTTAGATGAAACAGACTTCAATTAATTGAATTGGATTAATAAATGTAAATCTGTGAGAGATGTGCATGTTAATCTCTTACCACAGGGAAACCTGATAATGGGCCTAGTTCATCACCAGGGAACAAAGAGTATGACCTACTTATATCCTCTCAGCATTGGAATAAACTCAAAAACAATCAGTGGAATGCAATTTTATTACTGGATTTAATGCATGCTACTTTAGGTAGTGCTGATTTATATTTGGCTGAAGGTGAATTGCTTACATTATCTCCACAAATTACTTGTTGTAAAACAACCACTGGGACAGTGGGAGATGACTTTTGGATAGTACACCCAGGAATTATAGATGAAGATTACAAAGGAGAAATTAAAATTACGGCTCATGTAAAAAGAACTATGCAAAAAAGATCAATTGATAGAATTGATCAGTTATTGTTACTTCCATATTTTAGAGGTAAAGCAGCTCCAATATGTAGGACAGGAGGGTTTAGAAGTATTGGAAAGAAGGTATTTTGTCAAAGAGTTATCAATGATGAGATACCAAAGTTGAAATGACAAGCAAATGGCATTGAGGAAATCACAGGCTATGCAGGTTGTCTAACAGCAGGACAAAACAGGAACTGGCTACCCAAATTTGGAGTAGGGCCACTACCAGAATACCAACTGCTCTACCTTTAAAATGGTTAACTAGTAAGCCTGTTTGGGTGGAGCAGGGACCCCTAACTAAAGAAACATGCAGGCACTTGAGCAGCTAGTAAAGGATCAATGAGATGCTAAACATACTGAGGAAACTACTAGTCTTGCAATTCTTTTGAATTTGTAATAAAACAGAAATCTGGGAAATGGAGAGTGTTAACTGGTTTAAGATCTGAAAATAATGTGATTCAACCTGTGGGATCTTTACAGCCTGCAATTCCTTTTACCTTCTTTATTAACTAAGGAGTGGCCTTATAGCTATTGATTTCCATGATTTTTTCTTTACTCTCCCTTTATAAGAACAAGATAGAGATTTGCTTTTACAATACCTACTTATAATTATGATCAACCTGGAAAGAGATATCAATGAAAAATCCTCACACAAGGAATTTAAACAGTTCAACTTTATGCTAATATTTTGTGCCTCAACCACTGGAATTGGTTCATAAACAATTTTATCAATCCATTAATTACCATTATATGGATTATATTTTTAATAAGGAGATTATATTTTATTCTATTTTCTTTAAAAACATATACAGTAATCCTATAATATTTTTATAACAAGAAAAGTAAATATTAATTCAAGAACAGTAAAGTGTTAGCATACTTAATCTCCTTATCTCTAATCACTGTGGAGGGCAGTAATTGCTTTTACATTTTATACTCTGATAACATACATATATATGAGCTACACTGAAAGTATTGAGTAAGTGTTCCTCCAGAAGCCTAGTAGCTATTGGCAATTTCAGCTGCTGGTAGAGGAAAAGTCCTCAAAGAGCATAGTCCTTGAGAAGTGACTGTGATCTACTTGAAGGCCACATTTACAGGAATATTTAGGTAGCACAAATTGGCCCTGATGGGCACAAAAAGTTCATAGAAGCCAGTGGGAAGGAAAGTGAATATGAGTCTTGGAAGAACTGGGGGATTCTGGTGGATCTCGGGTGCTAGGCTTGCCCAGCCTGTGTCTTTACCTACTGAACCACCTTACCAATACTTAAAATGGAGTCTTTTTTTGGTGAGTAATGTATAGAATACATTTTCTTTGACAAGTTATTTTTTCACCATTGTCCAAACAGCTTTATTATCAACCAATGAGAGTAACACATTTTCAGAGCATAAAGAAGGATATATCACAACATTTCCCCCTTTCTGTCTAATCAAAAAGGAAAGTTTTTAAATTTAACATAGTAAAATTACATATAACAGAAGAGTTATCAAGCAAGAATTACAGTTACAATAATTAGTCTATTTGTATTTAATAAAATTTTACAAAAATGTTAAATTATCTATCTTATTTTGGTGAGTCTAAAGTTTTATATCTAACTTACCTTTTATCACAACTAAGGAAAACTATACTTATAACTATGTAGTCTTCAACTCCATCAAAGACTCCAGAAGGATGTAATGTTACCTAATGCCAGGGACATCAGGCTGCCTCGACAGTCACCCAAAGATTCTCTGTAGCATTGGGGCATCCATCTTTTACCTTCAGGCCTAGTATATCTGACAGAATTTTTTCAAAAGCAGGAAAGTTTGAAGGACTGTCCTACCTTGTCTTTGCAAAGTTTGGTAGTTGTTTTTCTTTCTGTCTTGCTAGTCCAGATTGGACAGTGTATTTACTGTCAGCAGTTGAGGCAAGGGAAGTTTCTTTTCTAATAGGCCAGTTTTGCCAAAAAGAAAATAAACTCCATGTGGAGTGTCTCTGGTGCCCATCATCCTCTCAGGAACAGATTGGTGCTGAAAGCCAGGGGCAGTCATGTCTCACTGTCACAAAAACCTTGGGTTATTAAAGTATTTTAAATGCTGTATTATTTTGAGGGGGGAGGAAAGGGTTTATTTGGCTTACTCTTCAGCATTTCTGTTTGTCACTGAAGGAAGTCAGGATAGGAACTCAAATAGAACAGGATACCAGAAGCAGGAACTGATGCAGAGGTCATGGAGGGGAGCTGCTTACTGGCTTGCTTTCCATGGTTTACACAGCCCAACTTCTTATACAACCCAGGATCACCAGCCCAGGGATCGCACCACACACTATGGGATGGGCCCTCCTCCATTGTTCACTAAATGAGACAATGTCATACAGCAGAATCTCAACAAGGCATTTCCTCTACTGAGGCTCGCTCTTCTGATGACTCTAGCTTGTGTGAAGCTGACACACAAAAACAGCCAGTACCACTGACCCCTTGTCAACTTGACACACAAACACAACACTATTAAGCCAAAACCCTTCCTTTTTGATTCATCCCCAAGATCTTAAATAACATTAAAAGTCCCACAGTCTTTACAAATTCAAACACATTAAAATTTTAGTCCCTTTAAAATAACCAATTTCTTAAAATCCAAAGTCTTTAAAAAGTCAGTCTCTCAACTATGAGCTCCAGTAAAATGTGTTCTTACTTCAAGAGGGAAGAATTAGGACACAGTCACAACTAAATCACAGCAAAACAAAATTCCAACCATCCAATATCTGGGATCCACTCATGATCTTCTGGACTTGGGTCACTTATCTGGCTATGCCCTCTGAAGCACACATGGTTTATTTTCTAGGCTGACTGGCGCCACTCTACTGCTGCTACTGTTCTTGGTGGTCTTCTCATGATACTGGCATCTCCAAAACACCGGGGTCCTTTGCTGCAACTGTGCCCACCTGACCCATAGCCTCTTATAGGCTCTCTTCATGGTGCCAAGCCTCAACTTCTTTGCATGACCCCTTCAGTCCTGGGACTTCAACTGCCACTGAGTGTACACCTTCACCAATGGCCTTTACTGGCCTCTCACAGTGCCAAGCCCAGTTGCTCTTTACGACCCCTTCATGCCTTCAAAACCAGTATTACCTGGGTGATGCTTACACATTACCAAGTCCACTGCCAGTGGGAGGTATAACCTTAGCTGTCTCTGGAACAGAACTTCTGTGTGTTCTCAGGAAACACTTTCCAGAAGGTTTCGCCTCAGTGATGCTGGTCTCTTCTTAATCACTGCTAATTTCTTAGCTCCAGTCCAACAGCATCAAGTATGCCAGCAAAGCAAAATTTTGCTTCAGTAGTTTTGGCATCTTGTTAACCACAGCTCATTCTTCAGCTCCAACTAACCAGAACTACATATCTTAATTCAAAACAATAAATGGCCTTGATAAAGTTTTTAAACTTCCCTCTGAAATTTTCTAAACCAGGCCTCCATCCTCTGCACTTCATTCAACATTCTTTTTTTTTCTTTTACTTTTTTTATAATTTAATTTTACATATAAACCACGGATTCACATTTCGTCCCTGCTCCCGACCACTTCCCCTAATACACCCCCCATTACCCTCTAATCCAGGGCAAGGACTCCCCTGGGAATTCAGCTCAGCCTGGTAAATTCAGTACAAGAAGGTGCCGTCCCCTCCTCACTTCACCCAGGCTGAGCAAAGTGTCCCTGCATAGGCCCCAGGCTCCAAACACCCAGCTCATGTTCTAAGGACAGGTCCTGGTCCCACTGCCTGGGTGCCTCCCAAACAGGTTAAGCAAATCAACTCTCTCACTTATCCAGAGTGCCCGATCCAGTTGGGGGCTCCTCAGCTATTGGTTCATAGTTCATGTGTTTCCATTCGTTTAGCTATTTGTCCCTGTGCTTTTTCCAATCATGATCTCAACATCTCTTGCTCATACAATCCCTCCTCTTTCTCGCTGATTGGACTCCTGGACCTCCACATGGGGCCTGGCCATGGATCTCTGCATCTGCTTCCATCAGTCATTGGATGAGAGTTCTACCACAACAGTTAGAGTGTTTGGCTGTCTTAATACCAGAGTAGGTCAGTTCGGGCTTTCTCTCGAACATTGCCAGTAATCTATTGTTGAGGTATCTTTGAGGATTTCTGGGGACCTCTCTAGCACTTTGCTTCTTCCTATTCCCATGGGGTATTCATTTATCATGGTGTCTCTTTCCTTGTTCTCCATTTCTGTTCTTGATCCAGCTGGGATCTCCCACTCCCCTAAGCTCTCTTTCCCCTGAAACTTGCCCTTCATTACCCCCTCTCATGTCCAGTTTGCTTATGTAGTTCTCATCCATTTCTCTGTCATTGGGCAATCCCTGTGTCTTTCTTAGGGTCCTCTTTATTAGGTAGCCTCCCTGGAGTTGTGAGTAGCAGTCGAGTCATCCTTTGTTTTACATCTAGTATTCACGTATGAGAGAGTACATACATTGTTTGTCTTTCTGAGTCTGGGTTACTTCACTCAGGATGATTTTTTCGAGATCCATACATTTACCTGCAAACCTCATGATGTCATTGTTTTTCTCTCCTGAGTAGTACTCCATTGTGTATATGTACCATATTTTATTTATGCATTCTTCAGTTGAAGGGCATCTAGGTTGTTTCCAGGTTCTGGATATTACAAACAATACTGATATGAACATAGCTGAGCAAGTGCCCTTGTGGTATGATTGAGCATTCCTTGGGTAAATGCCCAAGAGTGGTATAGCTCGGTTTTGGGGGAGATTGATTCCTAACTTTTTAAGAAAGTGCTGTATTGATTTTCAAAGTGGCTATAGAAGCTTGCATTCCCACCAGCAGTGGAGGAGAGTTCCCCTAGCTCCACATCCTCTCCAGCATAAGCTGTCTTCAGTGTTTTTGAACTTAGCGATTCTGTGGGATGTAAGGTGGCATCTCAGAGTCATTTTGATTTGGGTTTCCCTGATGATTAGGGATGTTGAGCAATTCCTTAAATGTCTTTCAGCCATTTGAACTTCCTCTGTTGAGAATTCTCTCTTTAGTTCTATAGCCCATTTCTCAATTGGACTGTTGGGCATTTTGATGTCTAATTTCTTGAGTTCTTTATATATTCTGGATATCAGCCCTCTGTCAGATGTGGGGTTGGTGAAGACCTTTTCCCATTCTGTAGGCTGTCACTTTGTCTTGTTGATCGTGTTCTTTGCTCTACAAAAGCTTCTCAGTTTCAAGAGGTCTGATTTATTAATTGTTTCTCTCAGTGTCTGTACTACTTCTGTCATATTTAGGAAGTGATCTCCTATGCCAATGCGTTCAAGACTACTTCTTACTTTCTCTTCTAGCAGGTTCAGAGTAACTGGATTTATGTTGAGGTCTTTGATCCACTTGGATTTAAGTTTTCTGCATGGTGACAGATATGAGTCTATTTGTACCCTTCTACACATTGACATCCAGTTATGCCAGCACCATTTGTTGAAGATGCTTTCTTCTTTTCCATTGTACAGTTTTGGCTTCTTTGTCAATAATTACATGTTCATAGGTGTGTGGATTAATGTCAGGGTCTTCAATTCAATTCCATTGGTCCACAAGTTGGTTTTTATGCCAGTACCAAGCTGTTTTTATTACTGTGGTTCTAGTAGAGCTTGAAGTCAGCGATCATGATGCCTCCAGAGGTTGTTGTATAGTACAGGGTTCTTTTGGCTATCCTGGGTTTTATGTTTTTCCATATGAAGTTGAGTATTATTCTTTCCAGGTCTGTGAAGAATTGTGTTGATATTTTGATAGGGATTGCATTGAATCTGTAGATTGCTTTTGGTAAGATTGCCATTTTTACTATGTTAATCCTGCCTATCCATGAGATTGGGAGATATCTCCATTTTCTGACATCTTCTTCAATTTCTTTTTCAGGGACTTAAAGTTCTTGTCATATAGGTCCTTCACTTCCTTAGTTAGAGTTACCCCAAGGTATTTTATATCATTTGTCGCTATTGTAAAGGGAGATGTATCTCTGATTTCCTTCTCAGTCTGTTTGTCAATTGTATATAGGAGGGCTACTTATTTTTTTGAGTTAATCTTTTATCCTCCTACATTGCTGAAGGTGTTTATAAGCTGTATGAGTTGTTTGGTCGAATTTTTGAGGTCATTCATGTATACTATCATGTCATCTGCAAATAAGGAAAGCTTGACTTCTTCCTTTCCATTTTCTACTCCCTTGATCTCCTTGTGTTGTCTTATTGCTCTGGCTAGATCTTCAAGTACTATTTGAATAAGTATGGGGAAAGCAGACAGCTTTGCCTTGTTCCTGATTTTAGTGGAATTGCTTTGAGTTTCTCTCCATTTAATTTGATGTTGACTGTTGGCTTGCTGTAAATTGCCTTTATTATATTTAGGTATGTTCCCTGTATTCCTGATCTCTCCAAGACCTTTATCATGAAGGGGTGTTGGATTTTGTCAAATGCCTTTTCAGCATCTAGTGAGATGATCATGTGCTTTTTTTCTTTCAGTTTGTTTATATGGTGTATTCCATTGACAGACTTTCATATGTTGAACCACCCTTGCATCCCTGGGATGAAGCATACTTGATCATGGTGGATAATTATTTTGATATGTTCTTGGAGTCTATTTGCCAGTATTTTATTGAGTATTTTTACATCAATTTTCATGAGGAAGATTGGTCTGTAGTTCTCTTTCTTTGTTGCATCTTTGTTTGGCTTAGGAATCAGGGTAATTGTAGCCTCATAGAAGAAGTTTGGTGATATTCCTTCTGTTTCTATTGTGTGGAACAATTTAAAGAGTATTGGTATTAACTCCTCTTTGAAGATCTGGTAGAATTCTGTGCTGAAACCATCTGGTCCTGGACTTTTTTGGTTGGGAGACTTTTAATGACTAATTCTATTTCCTTAGGGGTTATTGGACTATTTAAATAGTTTATCTGGTCTTGATTTAACTTAGGTATGTGGTACCTATCCAGAAAATTATCCATTTCTTTTAGATTTTTCCAGTTTTGTGGAGTAGAGGTTTTCGAAATATGACCTGATGATTTGCTGGATTTCCTCAGTGTTAGCTGTTATGTCTCCCTTTTCATTTCTGATTTTGCTAATTTGGATGCTCTCTCTTTGCCTTTTGGTTAGTTTGGATAAGGGCTTGTCTATCTTGTTGATTTTCTCAAAGAACTAACTCTTTGTTTCATTAACTCTTTGTATTGTTCTCTTTGTTTCTATTTCATTGATTTCAGCTCTCAATTTGATTATTTCCTGGCATCTATTATTCCTGGGAGACTTTGCTTCTTCTTGTTCTAGAGCTTTCAGGTGTACTGTTAAGTAACTAATGTGAGATTTTTCCAACTTCTTTATGTGGGCATTTAGTGCTATGGATTTCCCTCTTAGCTCTGCTTTCATAGTGTCCCATATGTTTGGGTATGTGGTGTATTCATTTTCATTGATCTCTAGGAAGTCTTTAATTTCTTTCTTTATTTCTTCCTTAACCCATTGGTGATTCAGTTGAGCATTATTCAGTCTCCATGAGATTGTAGGCTTTCTGTAGTTTTTGTGGTTGTTGAAATCTAACTTTACACCATGGTGGTCTGATAACACAGAGGGTTATTCCAATTGTTTTGTATCTGTTGAGATTTGCTTTGTGGCCAAGTATGTGGTTGATTTTAGAGAAAGTTATATGGGGTGCTGAGAAGAAGGTATATTCTTTTTTGTTAGGATGAAATGTTCTGTAGATATTGATTAAGTCCATTTGAGTCATAACATCTGTTAAGTTCTTTATTTCTCTGTTAAGTTTTGATTTTGCAGATCTGTCCAGTGGTGAAAGTGGGATGTTTAAGTCTCCCACTATTAATGTGTGGGGTTTTATATGTGACTTAAGCTTTAGTATGTTTTTTTTTTTTACATATGTGGGTGCCCTTGTGTTTGGGGCATAAATGTTCAGAATTGAAAATTCATCTTGGTGGATCTTTCCTGTGATGAGTATGTAATGCCCTTCTTGGTCTCTTTTGATTGATTTTAGTTTGAAGTCTATTTTGCTGGATATTAGGATAGCTCCACCTGCTTGCTTCTTAAGGTCATTTGATTGGAAAGACTTTTCCCAATCTTTTATTCTTAGGTAGTGCCTATCTTTGAATTTGAGGTGTGTTTCCTTAGGTAGTGTCTATCTTTGAATTTGAGGTGTGTTTCTTGTATGCAGCAGAAAGTTGGGTCCTGCTTTCATATCCATTCTGTTAGCCTGTGTGCTTTTATAGGTGAATTAAGTTCATTGATATTAAGGGATATTAATGACCAGTGATTGTTCATTCCTGTTATTTTTTGGTGGTAGTGTGTGTGTACCTCTCTTCTTTGGGGTTTACTGCTTTGGTGTTATCTATTGCCTGTTCTTTCGTTGATGTAACTGACTTCCTTAGGTTGTAATTTTCCTTCTAGTGCTTTCTGTAGGGCTGGGTTTGTGGAAAAGTATTGTTTAAATCTGGCTTTGACTTGGAATGTCTTGTTCACTCTGTCTATGATGATTGAAAGTTTTGCTGGGTATATTAATCTAGGCTGGCATCCATGGTCTCTTAGCATCTGCATTATATCTATCCAGGTCCTTCTGGTTTTCAAAGTCTCCATTGAGAATTCAGGTGTTATTTTGATGGGTTTGCCTTTATAAGTCACTTGGCCTTTTTCCTTTGCTGCTCTTAATATTCTTTCTTTATTCTGTATATTTAGTTGTTTAATTATTATGTGGCGAGGGGACTTTTTGGGGGGTTCTAGTCTGTTTGGTGTTTTATAGGCTTCTTGTATCTTCATAGGGATTTTCTTCTTTAAGTTGGGAAAGTTTTCTTCTATGATCTTGTTGAATATATTTTCTGTGCCTTTGGTTGTTATTCTTCTCCTTCCTCTATCTCTATTATTCATAAGTTGGTCTTTTCATGGTGTCCCAGTTTTCTTGGACATTTTGTGTTATAATTTTTTTGGCATTGGTATTTTCTTTGACTGACAAATCCATTTCGTCTATTGTATCTTCTACACCAGAGATCCTCTCTTCCATCTCTTTTATTCTGTTGGTTATGCTTGCATCTGTGTTTCCTGTTTATTTACTCAGATTTTCTATTTCCAGCATTCCCTCTGTTTGTGTCTTCTTCAATGTTTCTTTTTCCCATTTCAGGTCTTATATTGTTTCTCTCACCTATTTCATTGCTTTTTCATGGTTTTCTTTAAGGGATTTATTGTTTTCTTTGTCTTTTCCCCTGATTTTTTTATAGAGTCCTTCCCATTTTTGTTTGACTTTTCACTTTCTTTATTGATTTCCTCCACTTTTTTATCTTTTCCTCAATTTCAGTTTTAATTTTTTCTTTAAAGGCCTCTAGCATCTTAATGATGCTATTTTAAAGGTTGCTTTCTTCTGTTTCTTCCACTTTGTGATGTTCATGTCTTGCTGTTGGACGAGGGCTAGGTTCTGGTGATGCTTTATTGCTCTGTATGATGTTGTATGTATTTCTGCTTTGAAGTCTGCCCATTTCCTCATGGATTCGTTTTGGTCTTATCAGGACCTTGGTCCTGTCAGAGCTGACAGATTTGGCATTTCTGGAAGCCTCTCTTGGTCCAATGAGAGGTGGCAGATTCTACTTCTCAGAAAGCCACTCTTGGTCTAATCAGGGCTGGCAGATTCCCTGTCTCCTGAGTTTACTCTTGGTCCAATGATGGCTGTTTGTCCAATGAGAGCTCTCTCTTTCTCTAGGTGGGATGAGAGCTCTCTGGGCTAGATTGGAGATCTCTGGGCCTGATGAGACCTCTCTGGGCCCAATGGGAGCTCTCTGGGCCAGATGAAAGCTCTGGGACTGATGGGAGCTGGGGGCTGGTCTCTAGGTCTCAGGAAGTGAAGAGGGTCTGGGGCGGATGGGTGTGGGGGCAGGGCGTCTAGATTGCAGGGTCCGCTGGAGGGTCTTGGAGAAGGGGAACCTTCCAGAGGGAGCTCTATCTGCTGGCCAGGCAACTGGGACCAAGTTGGTCAGGTCTTCCCCGAGATGGCTGGATCCCAGGGATGGGAACTAGGGGCAGGCCTCCCTGGGTATGACCCTAATCACTCACCATATGGATGATATTTTATCAGCTGTTTCTGATGCAAATACCTTAGAAAGAATGTTTAATGAAGCAGAAAGCATTTTACTTTGTTGGAGATTACAGATTACACTTGAGAAGACACAGAGAGGGAATTCTATAAACTATATATAATTTAAAGTAAGTCAACAGAAATGTTCAACTCCAAATGGTTCAGGTCAGAAGACATCAATTGCAAAGTCTTAATGATTTTCAAATATTATTGCAAGATATTAATTGAGTATGACTCAATATTGGATTGACTACTGAAGAATTAAGTAATTTATTTCAAACTTTGCATGGTAATTCAGTTTTAAATAGTCTGTAGGATTTAACAGCCGAATCAAGTGGGAAAAAGATAACAAAAGGCATGTCTGGAACAATTAAGTCCTGAACTTGAATATATTTCAGTTATTTTACCTTGTACCAATTCACCTACTGGACTTATTATGCAAACAGAGGATAGTATTTTAGAATGGACTTTTTTTAGCTCCCAAACACAAAAAAATTAAAAGTTTATATAGAAAAGTTGGTTCATGTGTCTCTGTGAGCAATTATAAGACCTGGTTAGTTGTTTATGAGGCCCTTGTTCTTGACCTCTTGGACTCCTATAATCCTTCCTCCCCCTCTTCCGCAGCATTGCCAGAGCCCAGCTATTCTTTGACTGTTGGTCAAGAGTGTTTCTCTTGCTCTATATCTTTGACAGCATGAGCTGTCATTTGTGTTATTGGTTTTATGGAATATCAAAGTAGTTTTGACTTGTATTTCCCTCTTAGCTAAGAATGTTGAACATTTCTTTGTTTCTCAGCCATTTGAAGTTCCTGGACTAGGGATTCTCTGTTTACATCTGTACCCTATTTTTAATTGGATTATTGGTTTTTTGATATCTATATCCATGAGTTCTTTATGCATTTTGGATTTTGAGCCTGTATCAGATGTGCATTTGGCAAAGTATTTTCCTCTTCTGTGGGCTGCAACTTTGTCTGAATGGCAGTGTCCTTTGCCTTACAGAAGTTTTTCAGTTTCATGAGGTTCCATTTATTAATTGTTGATCCTAGTGCCTGTGCTATTGGTTTTCTGTACTGAAATTCTTCTCCTGTTAGAATGAGTTCAGAGCTATTCCCTCTTTATAGTCTGTCAGGTTCAGTGTATCTAGTTTTATGTTGAGGTGTTTAATTCATTTAGAGTTGGGTTTTGTACAGAGTAATAATTATGGATCTATGTATATTCTTCTATATCCAGACATCATGTTGGACCAGCAACATTTATTGAAGGTACAGTTTTTGTTCCAATGTGAATTTCTAGCTTTTTTATTTAAAAAAATCAGGTGTTGATAGGTGTGTGTATTTTTATCTGGGTCTTTTATTTGATTCCAATGATCAACCTGTCTGTTTTTATATCAAGCCTTCTTGATCATGGTGAAAGATCTTTTTGATGTGTTCCTGGATTTGTTGGCATGTATTTTGTTGATTATTTGTGTATCTAAGTTCATAAAAGAAATTTATATGTCATTTTCTTTCTTTGTTGTGTCTTTTTGTGGTTGTATATATGAGTAACAGTAGCTTTTTACAACAAACTGGGAAATGCCCCTCTTGTGTTTATTCTGCCCTAAAACAAACTGGCCCTGTGCTTTTTTTCCCATTGGGGGATTAAAAAAAGACTGCTTCTATTTCACTGAGGTTATAGGTCTGATCAAATTGTTTATCTGATCATGATTTAACTTTCGTAAATTTTACCTATTGAAAAATTAATCATTTTGCTTAGGGTTTCCAATTTGATGGAATACAGGATTTTAAAGTATGTCCTTATGATTCTCTGGAT
>CABHPQ010108657.1:0-21295 GCA_902168405.1 Peromyscus aztecus
GCTGTTAGTGCACAGGTTATCTAAATATTCCTAGAAGTGGTTAGGTATGGAGTTAGAGGTCTATAAAGTTAGTAAGGCTGTAAGAAGGGAGGTTCCAAGCTAAATTGTGTGAAACTATTACTTAACGTCCACCTGACGTAGGTGGTATCTTCTTGTGGAATTTACCTTAAATCAGGAGACTAACATGTGGACTGTTATTACTGCTAGTCCTTGAAAGCGGCTGAGGGAGATATCTGATTCCAGAGAAAGCCTTTCCTGAGGCTGTTCTCCAAATACCTGGAATGTGTGTGTCCAGAGAGTGATCAGTCCACACTGTTAGCCCTTCTAGGGAAAAGTCAATTGGGAAAACTATGAAGGCACACATGATTTTTCATAACAGAAGACAGCTGATATATAACAAGCCAAATAACACCAAAAGCTTCTTGGAATCTGGCTTCCTCTGGAGGAATTCCCTGATCCCTCCAGGTAGTGACTTTGCTATAACCAGCTGAGTTCTTAGGATACATTCCTGCAGCCCGCAGCATTCAGGCATAGAGCATAGGCTTGTACTGGCTTCCCTCCCCTAGCTTGCTCTCTGGGGATCCCCACCCTGAGAACCCAGGCACTGTACTTCAGGGAAGCCAGGCTACATGGGGATGCTGTGTGGGCTGACAGCCCCTGCTGAGGTCCTGGCAGCTGTGGCATCGCACATCTGTAAGAGGAACCTTTGAGATGACTCCACCTCCAGGAGCCATCAGACTGCAACTTGGTATGAGACCCTGAGGAAGAGCTACTAAGCTGAGCTCCATCAGGCTCCAGACTGAGACAGATGACAAATCACATTGTTGTCTTAAACCTTTGAGTTTGAGGTGAGTGGTTACCCTGCCGTGTGTGAGCAGATCCATCAGTGCTTCTACTTTTAGACAGACTATCCTACAGCGGACCAAGCAGGAAGTATGCCGCGGCCAGCTCTCAGACATGCACCCCTCCTCGTGTGGACCCACGTGACACACTGCTGCCACCCAGTCTGTAGTTTACATTAGGGCTTACTTGGTGGTGTGTTTGGACAAACCCACTGTCATGGTGTCATACAGAAGGGTTGCACAGCTCCCAGAACCTGGGCTCGTCTGTTCGCCCCTCCCCAGTCGCTGAACCACTGATCCACTAGTCTCTAGAGTTTTGCCTCTTTTCAGACTGCCATGCTGTGGAGCAGCAGTTCTGTGTGTAGCTTTTCAGGCTGGCTTCTTTTTCTTATCAATGCTTAAGGCTCCTCCACACCTCTTCACGACTTAGCTCATTTCTTAGCCCTGAATAGTGTGCCGTCTTCTAGGTAGACCTCAGGTGAACCACTCACCGGCGGAAGACCATCTCTTTTGCTTCCCAGTTTTGGCAGTTAGGGGTAGAGATGCTTTAAGCACCTGTGTGCGGAGTTTTGTATGAACACAGATTTACCTCATGAGGTACAAACCAAGGCGAGCGAGTGCTGGGTCCTATGGAAGAAACTCTGGCACTGTCACCTTCAGGGAAGTCCCCTCTTACATCCTCCCCAGCTACAAACCTCTGTTCCTCCCTCTCAGCCAGCATTTGGTGATGTTGCTCTTCTGGAGCTGGGCCATTTGTTGTAAGTGTGTGGTAGTATCTCATTGGGTTTTTGTCTTGTTTTTTATTTATTTTTAAGACAGCTCATTCTCAGACATGTAGACCACTTTAGGGTGTAGAGTTTTCTCTCTACATAGCTCTGGTTGTCCTGGAACTCACTATGTAGACCAGGCTTGGCCCAAACTCACAGAGATCTGCTTGCCTCTGCCTTCTGACATGTATCTCCTTGTTTTAATTTGCGTTTCCCTCCCCCTGTCCATCTTTCTATCCCTCCCTCCTCAGGACTGTGCAGTTACTGCCAAGTGCCCCACCACTGAGTCGTATCCTCGGCCTTGACACTTTCACCAAGGTGAAGGGCTCAGTTTTATTTCATTATTTTTGGTTTTTCAAGACTGCATTTCTCTGTGTAGCCCTGGCTATCCTGGAATTTGCTCTGTAGATCAGGCTGGCCTTGAACTCAGAGATCTGCCTGTCTCTGCCCCCTGAGTGCTGGGATTAAAGGCATGTGCCATCTCACCCAGCTAGAAGGACTGAATTTTATTTAAACCCAGTTCATTAGTTATTTCTTTTATGGATCATGCCTTTGGTGTTGTATTTTAAAAGACCATCAGCAAATTCTAGGTCTCCTGACTTTTTTCTTATATTTTCTTCTGGGAGTTTTGTAGTTTTGCGTTTTACACTCAGAGGTGAGACCCGTTAATTCATATGACAAGTGTGGAGATTCATTGTTCTGTATATGGATGTCCAGTTGTTTCAGAATTATCTATTGAAAAGGCTATATTGACCTCATCCCTTTTTCAAAGGCCCATTAACTGTGTGGCACTTTTCTGGTCTCCCTATTCTGTTCACATGATGTGAGTATCATTTTATTTATTTTAATATTGTATTTATTTAATATGTATGGATGTTTTTTCTGCATGTATGTCTGCACTAAATGCATGCAGTGACCATGGAGGGACTGGAGTTACAGGAAGTCTGTGAGCTGCCATGTGGGTGCTGGGAATCAAACCCAGGTCCTCTGCAGAGCAACAAGTACTCTAAACCACAGAGCCATCTCTCCAGCTCCCTTACTTAGGGTTTCTATTGCTGTGATAAAATACCATGGCCAACTTGGCAAGGAAAGGGTTTGTTTCGGCTTACAACTCTCGGGTCACACTCCATCACTGAGGGACGTTAGAGAAGGAACTCAAGGCAGGAGCTGATGCAGAGGCCATGGGGGGGTGCTGCTTACCAGCTTGCTTCTCATGGCTTGCTCAGCCTGCTCTCTTAAAGAACCCAGGACCCCCTGACCAGCAGTGGCACCACCCACTGTGAGCTAGTCCCTCTCACATCAGTCATTAATCAAGAAAATGCCCACAGGCTTGCCCAAGGGCCAATCTAATGGAGGCTTTTCTCAGTTGAGGTTCCTCTTCCCAGATAGCTCTAGCTTGTGTCAAGTTCACAGAACCAACCGAGACACTGTCCATGGACATGGAATACTTACTCATTTATCAGAATCTTCTTTGTCTTTAGTTTTCATCAAAAGTTTTGTACAAATTTCTTAGGTTTGTCCTGAAGTATTTCATTTTGGGAGGGTTTATATTAATAGTATTGTAGTTTGCATTTCTAATTCAGTCTTTTTATTACTGGTATATAGGAAAATAACTGACTTTTGTATATTAACTTTGAATCTCAGCAGCCTTGCTAGAATCACCAGTTCCAGGAGAATTTGGGGTTTCTCCCAATTCTTTTGAATTGTCTATAGAACAGTTCTTTATTTATAAAATTATACCCATGGCCAGGCTAGAGGCGATCCCAACACCAGACAGGCTGAGGTAAGAGCAGCTGGAGCCAGAGGCCTCAGCCCACAGACCACCAAGACTGGTAGTAGCACCCTTTTCCTGTGATCTTATGAAAGAAGTGTTTTCCCCACCCCCTACCCAGTACCTGAGAAAGTGTGATTTGGGCCTGGCCCAGCATGTCCTGTTGCCTTGGTCTTGACTGTTGGATCAGGGGTGGGCCTATGAACCCAGTTGGTTCCATGAACCTTTCTCAGGCTCTATGCTAGAACTTTCTGGAAATCAGGTACATATGCCCTTTCTGATGGGATGCCAAACTGTTAGGATGTCATCCTAGAGCTAGGGTTGGCAGAGGGACCCCACCGAGAGTGAAGCATCCACAAGGCAGGGCAGTGTGGGAAGCAGCCCCTGTTTATGATGGCATGAGACCTGGGTCCCCTGGTACTAGAAGGTAGCCATGCTCTGGCCTGCTCAGTTACACAAGCTGATAAACCCACTTGTATACTGAATCCAGCTTGAATTGGTAGTTGTCACTTAAGAGTGACAAGGCCTAGACTGAGAACCATGCAGAGGGTGACACACAACACATTCTGGAAAAGCAAACTGTCAACAATGTGTCTACCCTTTTCTCCTTCCCAGGGCCTGATGACGGCCCTCCTAAGACTCCAGCATGCACTGCTGAGGTGGACTCCCAGACCTTTCTGTATAAATCAGGACTCTCCAACAGAACAGAACCTGTAGAATGGGTATCTAATTGTAAGAGATGTATTAGATTGGCCCACACAGGGACTGGGTAGCCCCATGTTGACCTCCAACATGCTAGAGAGTAGCTGCTCATTCCAAGGTGCTAGAAGCCCCAGCCCAACACTGAAGGCCTGGAGAGCTGTGGATACAGGCCTGTGTTCAAAGTTTGAAGAACCTGGAGGTTCACCTGTGGGGACAGCAGCAGAAAACATGGTGCTTGCTCAAGAAGGGTCAAGCAAGATCAGAGCAAGCCTCTTCCTTTACTTCCGGTCTGTGCCTCCAGCCTGTGAGACAGTACTGCTTACGTTCAGGATGGGACTTCACTGAACGAGCCATCTCACACTCCAGTCTTCCCTGGAAACACTCTCAGACACACAGGAGTGTGCCTCGCCGATTTTCTTGGTGGTCACAGTTCATTCAAGTCGACAGCCAGCATTAGCCATCGCCTTGTGTGCCCGCTGCCTCTGCCTCGTGGTGGCGCCCAGCTGGCTTGCAGTCAGTCACTTTGGTTCTTCAAGAGACAGTCCGGGGAGCTAGATCCTGACTCAACAAGACTCCGAATCACTTCGAAAACGACGCAGCCAGCTTGTGAGGAGGAAAGAGTGCGGCGGCGGCTGTCCAGCAGTTTACACGGGGCGTTCCTGTTTCTTTGGGCCCTGCCTACCATGGCCGAGGGTAAAAGCTGGACCTCAGCGATGAACATGAGCCCAGTGTCACAGGGCTGGTCATGAAGCCCACACTGATCGCTCAGATCTGCTGACTGCAGAGAGCCCTTGGTCTTAGCTTTAAGCTCTGCCCTCGGAGATCATAACAGCCTCAGAACCTGCCCTGGGCTCTGGAGGCAAAGAGGCTTTACCAGTATCTCAGTTGGTGTCTGGCCTGGGCAGTGTGAACAGTTAGGCCACGTCTGGTTTTTAAGGCTTCTCATGTGTTAAAAAGTGAAAAAGCATAAAAACAAATGTTGGTCCTGAACTGCCCTTCATGTCACAGTTTTGACACAGGGATGCTTTGAACACACGGAGCCATTTGACTGTGCTAGGACAGCCAAGTTATTCATGTTTTTAGAGCTTTTGTTTTTAAGGCAGAATCTTATTATATCTATCCCAGGATGTCTTTAAATTTACAGCAATTCTTCTGCCTCAGCTTCCCCAATACTAGGGTTATAGGCATGCACTCCCATACTTATTTTTACAAAATAGTTTCCGGCCATTGAAGGCAGCCTGGGCTGGCAAGGGAGTATGAGTTCAGGGTCGGGATGCTTGTCCTTCAGCCCAGCTCCTCTTGCTTTTACAGGATAGCAGCTGCCATGAAGATCCAAGGTGTGGTGGTGAGGAGAGGACCCAGCAGCATGCCACCCTCAGAGCTGAAGGGGCCATAGAGGCACTCACCTGCCCTCTACCCTACCTTTACAGGATCCCTGCTAGCCCGTGTCGTCCTGACAATTACCAGTCACCAGAAGGGGGCAGGCTTTGACTTCTAAAGCCCGGACACAATGAGGCTACAAGCAGGCTCAGCAGGACCTGGCCACCAGACCAAGGGTAGGTAGGTTCCTCAGCACAAGCTAGGCCTGGCTCAGAGGGTCTCAAGCCAGCCCCTGGTCTTGCAGCTGTGCGGTTCTCTTTAGGCTGGGCGCTGGCCTGAGCTTGTTGTAAAGCAGAACAGGTCCTCTGCAGTTATCTATTTAATGGGGTGATGCAGGGCTAGCGGGACTTTGGGTGGGTTTATGCGCCCCCTAAGTTACTCTATGGATGTGGCTTGGCCAATGCCGAGGAAGTCCTTCTGGCTTCAGAAACCCCTGAAGTTACCATGCTGCCATGCTCTTTGGTATCCGGATGCCATCTGAGCAGAATTGCTCCCTTCTCCACCCTCCACCGCCACAGCTACGACACCGGTGTTGCAGCACACCAAGGACTCTAGGCCTGGAAACTTCTTTAGTGGCCACCTTTCAGCAATGGGTCCCCATTGGTTGGATCCCTGCTAGAACTACCTTTCTGTCTGTTCTCTAAGCCGTGAAGCGACATAGCACTGGGAAGGCTTGAACAAAGAGAATTTTAAAATGACACGGGCTGGACATGCTGCCACGAGAGGGTGTCTGCCCAGATTAAGGCAAGCTCCTGCATGGGACTTTGAAGGTCCCTTGATTTCCCAGGGTGAGGATGGATTTCCGCAATGGAATTAAGAAGAGCCTCGCCAGCCCTCACTCGGTGGCTGGGCAGGCAATCGGTTCACATCCCCGCTGTACGCATTACCTTAGCCCACTGTGTCCCAACTCCAGAGTCCCTGAATCAATGTCTGTTCCTAGTGCCCTGACATTGCACTGGCCTCTTCCAGCATGATCCTGCCGCGTCCGCCTCCTGCTTATGCTCTTTCTGTGACCAACCTCAGCCTCGGGACAAAGTCCAGGCCTGCTCCAAGCCCCTTGAGCCCCGTCCACCTCTCCAGCCATGAGTGTTTGTACTTCCCACTCCCTTCCACCACCCCCATGCTGCAAGGCATGCTGGGACCTTAACCCACCTTCCCACCAGATCCTGCATCTTCCAATTCTGCACTGCCCACTCCCCAGTCCTTCAAGCTACAGCTTAAGTATAACTCCCTTCTCCCTACCAAGACTGCCCCTCCCCCTGGCTCTGTCCTGGTGTGGTCATACGTCATATCCTTTGTTCCAGACTTCCTTCTCCCTCAGCCACATGGAGCAGCTGGACACCAGGCACATGGTAGGTACCCAACAAGCCTGAATTTGAAGAAGGAATGAGGGGCACAGTGAGCCTCGAGGGGTCTTCACCTCCCTACCCCTACCCCACCGCCACCTCCCTGCCCAGGCCTGCTCTTCTTCCCTGTCTTGAAGTCCTCACTTGTCCCTTGCCTGAGACCTCCAGCAGGATGGAGCTGAGCTGGCTACCTGCAGGTTCCCGGCAGAGTGAGCAAGTGCCACAAACTGGAGGCTGCCCTCGTGACTAGCTTTGTTTGTCAGGGTCCTGCCTTCCTCTCAGACTTTACCCAAGCCCCTCTTCCGGGGAAGCATAGCCCTCCCCACCCCACCCCACTTCTTAAAAATGACACCTCTAGCTGGGCCGTGGTAGTGCACGCCTTTAATCCCAGCACTCGGGAGGCAGAGGCAGGCGGATCTCTGTGAGTTCGAGGCCAGCCTGGGCTACAGAGTGAGTTCCAGGAAAGGCGCAAAGCTACACAGAGAAACCCTGTCTCAAAAAAACAAAAACAGGGTCTGGAGAGATGGCTCAGAGGTTAAGAGCACTGACGGCTCTTCCAGAGGTCCTGAGTTCAATTCCCAGCAACCACATGGTGGCTCACAACCATCTGTAACGAGATCTGGTGCCCTCTTCTGGCCTGCAGTCATACATGCTGTATACATAATAAATAAATAAATCTTTAAAAAACAAACAAACAAAAAACAAACACAAAAAAGACTCCTCTAGCTTCTTGTTCAAAGCCCTTGACTAGAGGGAAAGGTGTCCCTTGTCTTGCCTGGCTTTGGTCAGCTAGTACTTACTATTGAGAGCCACATACTGTGCTCAGAATGAGAGGGAGGTTACCAAAGGTCATGAACAAGGCTGGAGAGATGGCTCAGAGGTTAAGAGAACTTGCTGCTCTTCCAGGGGACCTGAGATTGGTCCCCAGCACTTCCATCCAGTGGTTCACAAAATCCAGCTCCGGGGATCTGACGCCCTGTTCTGGACTCTGTGGGTACCACACATGCTTACACCCTCAGACACATATGCATAACTAAAAGTAAATCTTAAAAGAGCCCTGAGCACAGTGCTGACTTCCTTAGTCCTGGACTGATCCCAAGATTTCTTGTTCTTTTCAAGAAGGACTTTTCAGTACATTTGGTGGCTCATGGGAAGGGGTGAAGAGTAAGCCAGGAAGAATGATGTATCATGGGCAGAAGTGGGTGGAAGGGCCCCCTGGAAACTCTCCCTTCTGTCTGCTCAGGGGGCTCCTTTGGTGGCAGCACACAGGCAGGTACCCCATGAGCAGCTTCAAGAACCATGGGGGGAGTTGTTCCAGGGTCTCCCTGGGAGGCAGGAGGCCTGTCCCATCTCCTGTCCACTCCTCTGGGATACTGAACACCCATTAAGTCAAAGCAGCAGGTTGTATGGCCTCAGGGCCAGCACAGTCCTATGTATCTAGTAGACAGAGCCAGTGGCCCACCAGTGAGGTCAGCACTCCAGCTAGTGGGGCCCGGCAGAAAAAAGATGGCAGATTAGAGGGTTGTTCTCAAGGGGGGAGAAAAAGGGTCTAGGGTATTACCTCAGGTTTTCCATTTTAAATGTTGGCTAAGCCTGGGGTTGGGACACAGACCCACAATCTTAACACCTGGGAGGCAGATGTAGGAGGGTGGTGAGTTCCAGGTCAGCCTGAGTTACAAGGCAATACCCTTTGTTAATAAACAAACAAAACTGAATAAATAAAAATAAATACATAAATAAATGTTTGCTCGGTTACTAAAACAAGCAAAAATCAACCAAGCTAGCAAGTCAAATTAAATGGTCTCTTAAACAGAATTTGATAGGGGGGCCTCTGAAAAATCGAGGTGCTGCCTCCTGGATGGGGAGACGCACAACCCTCCTATTTCCCTGGGATTCCTGACCACAGCTGATTGGACCAGGGTGAGCACTGGGTGACTGAAGCCAGATGTATGCCTTAGGCCTTTCCATTGCCATTCTTAGTCCAAAGACCCCGAGCTAGGCTCCTCAGTCATGGGATTTGCGCTCACACCTCCTTGCGGAGGTCTCCCCTGGCTACCCCTGTGTAAGGAAGGTCTCCAGAGCTGGGGAAGGGGCTCGGTAGTAGAGGGAGTACTTAAGCATGCATGGGTCTCTGGGTCCTATTCCAAGAATCCAAAACATTTCAAATTGGAATAAAATAAACAGAGCAGATTTCTTTTCCATTTGTTTTATGATGTATGTGTCATGCCCAGGGCCAGGCGGTGGTGGCACACACCTTTAATCCCAGCACTTGGGAGGCAGAGGCAGGTGGATCTCTGTGAGTTCAAGGCCAGCCTGGTCTACAGAGCAATTTCCAGGACAGCCAAGCAGGGCTACACAGAGAAACCCTGTCTTGAAAAACCAAATTCAAAACAAAACAAAAACACAGTCATGCCCAGAAAGGTGTTTAATGTCTCATCGATCTTCACGAGATATTCACCAAAAGAACCCATGAATTCATTTGTCGTCCCGCGGCCCCTCCCCATAGCTGTCCTAGCTTTAGTGAGACCCTAGGGAAACAGGAGAAAACCCCACATCACTGGCCACTGGCCAGGATCAGTGAGATGGCCGCCACAGCACCGTTATAGTCATCTACAGGCCACAGCTGATGTTCTGGTTAGGATCTTTGATTCCAGCTAGTGTCCCTCATGCATGTATTTCAGTGGGGACACTTCAGTGGCTTCTGCGGTACACAGAGGCTCTGTTCATCACCTGGGAGCTGACCTGGGCAGCCCCACATGCTCACCAAGACCCAGAGCTGAGAACCCCCCTCCTCCTGAGCTAGTTCTAGGCCTCCTCAGAGTGGTATGAACGATGCTGGAATGCATGGCTGATAGAGAGATCATTAGGCAGCTGGCTCATACTCCCTGTCACCCGAAAAGAAAATCAATTGTAAACATCAGATAAAATATGACAGGCGTTTTAGAATGTATTTTACAAGCAGCACACTCTGATGGGAACGGGGTTGGCGGGAGGGAGACCTTGTGTCTGAGCCGTGTCGGAGAGGTCTGGCCTAGACCCTCTTAGTGTCCGTTCTACTGGCTACACAGCATCACCAGCTTCAGATGCCCAGACTGGAGGGCGCCTTGGGCCCGGCTGATGGCAGCTGGGAGACTGGCCAGAGAGGGTCTTGGCCTGGAGGTTGGTGACTTGTGTGCTGGGATCTCTTGTGCACTGACTGTGAGGAAGCCAGTTCTCGGGTCACTGGAATCTTCCTGGGGACTACGGCCAGGTGCTTCTTCCAGATTCAGCCTTTTTACCTTTGAAATGAGGCTAACCCACACAGACAGCTAAACGGGGAAGGACTAGTTAAAACAATAGGTCTGTTGTTTAATTGTATTTACTTTATTTTATTTATTTGTTTGTTTTTTGAGATAGGGTTTCTCTGAGTAGCTCCGGCTGTCCTGGAAACTCACTCTATAGACCAGGCTGGCCTTGAACTCAGGGATACACCTGCCTCTGCCTCCAGAGTGCTGGGATTAAAGGCGTGTACTTCCACCACCCAGCTTTATTTATTTATTTTAGACAAGACCATCATGTAACCCAGGCTGGCCCGCAACTGTCAATCCTCCTGCCTCGGTCTCCTGAGTACTGAGATTGCACTCACATTACCCTTATCCTGGAGGAGCATCTTTATGGACTTTGCTATGGTCTTGAGTGAAGAAACTTGTCTTCTGAATGGTCTGCACTGGAGGTAGGTGCTCTGGGTCCTGAAGGGCATGTATGTGCAGTGCCCTTGGAGACTAGACAAGGGCACCAGATCCTCTGAAACTGGAGTTATGGACAGTTGTGAGCTGCCAGGTGGGTGCTGGGAACTGAATCCCAGTCCTTTGCAAGAGCAGCAAGTGCTCTTAACCACTAACCTATCTCTCCAGCCCTCCCCTGGCCATGGCACTGCTTGATGCCATAGTTGTTGAGGTGGGTGCCAGTGTGCCCAGACTGAAAGAATTGGCATCGGCTCAGAACCACCAAGACCAAGTTCTCAGCACAAAGGAGATCTGTTTGCCTCAGAGGGACAAAGGGCAGAGAATAAGAGACAAAGACAGGAGATAGAGGAGGAGGGAGAAGGGGAAGGGAGCTAGGGAGAGGGGAAGGGGTATTTGTCCCCGGGGACAAAGGACTGCTTCTGGATAGAGAGGAGACAGACGTGGCCCATAGGAAAATGGCGGTTTGTAAAGGTAAAGAGGGAAAGCCCATGTTAGGATGAGGTGTTTAATTTTAATTGGGCATGTTAATTAGGTGAACCAAAGGGGGGTTTGATAGCTGGACCTTGATAGCCTCAAGAGGAGGAGGAAATGGCCAAATGAGGGGCTAGACCTTGGTGGCTAGCTTTAGGAATGTACTCAAACAGTTTTTAGCAAGACAGAGGGAATGGGGGAGAAGGGCAAAGCCTGTGAGAGCCGTGTTTGCCACGCTCGAGCTGGCCAGAGTCCCCTCACCAGGGGCTCGTCCTTCCTTTCGAGCAAGTACTGCCCACCTCAAGTTGTAGATCTGTGCCATCAGCCAGAACTGCCCAGGTCCTGGCTTTCCCTAGTCCCTACCACTTCTGCAAATGATTGACAGAGAGGGTTCATCTGTTCTGCAAATACTGGGGCAGCCTGATCTCATGGACCCTTTTGAACCAACTATCCAGAACTGTTTGGTTTTGACTCTGCAATGTCTCCCATATCCTTAGTGCTTTTTTTTTTTTAAAGGTTTATTTATTATGTATACAATGTTCTGCCTACATGCCAGAAGAAGGCACCACATCGAATTACAGATGGTTGTGAACCACCATGTGGTTGCTGGGAACTAACTCAGGTCCTCTGGAAGAGCAGTCAGTGGTCTTAACCTCTGAGCCACCTCTCCAGCCCCAACATCCGTGCTTTTAAAGTTTGGTCTCCAGTTTGTGGTACTGGTTTTTAAGGCAAAACTTCAGGGGTGGGGAAAGTCACTAGAGTTAGGACTTTGAAAGTTCCATAGACTTAACAGTTCTAGTCTGTGCTCTCCAGACTTGGTGGACCGCTGTGGGAGAAGCCGAGCCACACACTCCAGCCACCATGAGCTGTCATGCCTCCTCACTATGATGGACCCCAATCCTTCTGAAATTGTGAGCCAAACTCAACCTTAAATTTCTTCTTTTATATAGACAGGGTCTCACTATGTAGCCCTGACTGGCCTGGAACTCATAGACAGAGATCCACCTGCCTCAGAATGATAAAAGTAACACAGAACCCAACTCAGTGAGACCATCGGATACACCCTCACCACTGAGGACTGGCGGACAAGGGGGAGGCTGCTTTGGTGAGTTTTCTAGAGGCCACTAAGAACTGCTGGGATGGCTTAGGGGGCGAACGCACTTGTTGCAAACATCTGAGCGCCAGTTCTTGGGACGCCACAGGTAGGAAGAGAGTTAACCCCAAGCTGTCCGCTGACATCTACACACGCTCGCGCACAGACACTCACAAAATAAACAAACAAAAACCAGCAGAGATGTGACATCTACACACACGCGCGCACAGACACTCACAAAATAAACAACAAAACCCAGCAGAGACGGCTGAGTGGCAGCTCAGGGTCGAGAACTCGCACACGGCCCTGGATTTAATTCCAGCACACACACAAGAAAATCCAGAACAAACCACAAAAGAAGGGACACAATGCAGCTGTTGCCGAGTAACACTAACATTTGATGGACTCCAGCTGTTCAGTATCTGGTTGGTTTGGTTTTTGGTTTTTCAAGGGAGGGTTTCTCTGGGTAGCCCTGGAACTCACTCTGTAGACCAGGCTGGCCTGGAACTCAGAGATCTGCCTGCCTCTGCCTCCCAGTGCCACCACCGCCTGGCTGGTATCTGTTTTTTGTTTGTTTGTTTGAGACAGGGTTTCTCTGTGTAGTTTTGGTACCTGTCCTGGATCTCGCTCTGTAGACCAGGCTGGCCTCGCTCACCACCGCCCGGCCCTGTTTTTTTATTTTGACGAGGAAGTACATAGAGCGTGCATCCTTCTACTTGACAGGGAGGGGAACTGGATGCCCAAGCACCTTGTGGGGCTCACGTTGCCAGCTGTCTTCCTAGTCATTCCACCTCCTCACAAAATGGGGCTCTTCTTTGATTCCTACCCCAACGCCCTTGCCCTCTCCCAAGGGCTGTTCTTCTGAGTCATGCTGGTTCCTTCTCTTGCCATGGGCTGTTTAAGTATGGGTGTGAGGTGCGGTGCTGGCTGAGGAGTCTGCCCTCAAAAGAAGAGTTGGGCCTTTTCTGATAAAAGAGCCCACATAAGAATGCTCCTTTTCGGGGGCTGGAGAGATGGCTCAGGGGTTAAGAGCACTGACTGCTCTTCCAGAGGACCCGGTTCAATTCCCAGCACCCACGTGGCAGCTCACAACTGTCTGTAACTCCTGTTTCAGAGGTCTGACACCCTCACACATGCAGGCAAAACACCAATGTACATAAAATAAAAGTAAATAAGTTTAAAAAAATGGCTCCATGTAGTTGCTCGGAACCATGAGGAAGGCTAGCTGAAGGTTCAAGTCCATGCCCAGGACACTGTGCAACAAATGGCATTTAGTTAGAGATGTCACAGACCGTGGCAAAAGGGGACAGGAAGACTGTAAGGGCCAGAGGCAGGAAAGGCAGGGTGAGACAGTGTCTCCTGCACGTGGCAGGACAGTTGTGGTGGCCGCCCAAGTCAGCCAACACTCTAATGGAGGAGAAGGGCTCATGAGCCCCCGCCCCTAGCTGGGAAGCTGTTCGAAGCTGATGGCTTCTGAGTATATGGGTTCAGTAGTTATGAAAGTGGCGGTGGTGAGGTGATTATTGTTGGAGTTAAGGGGAAGAGTGGGGTGAACATGATCAAAATACGTTGTAGGTTTGTGTGAATTAATGCAAATATTATATACGTAAAGAAAGAAAATTCGGTGTTACTCGCATGCTTGGAGCCAGCTGATCAGGCTTGCCCTGTGTGTCTCTTCTACTCTAGGTTCTGGGAACGATGGTGGAGGCATTACTCACATGCTTGGGGCTAGCCTCTGCCTACATCCATGTTCCAACACTATGTGAGTCAGAGCAAGGTGCGCAGTTGGGGCCCAGGATTGGTGCCTCAGCAGTACAGGGCATGAGCTAGAGGACTGGGGTTAAAAGCACAGGCTGCTCTTCCGGAGAACTTGGGTTCGGTTCTCAGCACTCACATGGTGACTCCCAACCACTTGTAACTCCAGTTCCAGGGGACCCAATGCCCTCCTCTGCTCCACTGGATCCTGCATGCATGTGGGTCACATAAGCTCACATGACCACAACCACACGGATACACACAGAAGAAGAAGAGATTTTTTTTTTTTTCTTAAGAATCAGCTCCTGAGCTGAGTGGTGGTGGTGCACACCTTTAATCCCAGCACTCGGGAGGCAGAAGCAGGCGGACCTCTGAGTTTGAGGTCAGCCTGGTCTACAGAGCGAGACCCAGGACAGCCAGGACTGTTACACAGAGAAACCTTGTCTTGAATAAAAACAAAAACAAAAACAAACAAACAAACAAAAAAAGAATCAGCTCCTGGGTTTTGCTTGTAAAGAATAGCTCACACGAACTGGATTTCCCCCAGGTTTGAAAGGTAGAGGTGGTGGTGAGCAGTCATATCTTGGAAAGCTGTATTTGTGTTAGGGTTAAGTCAGCAGCATGTAACAGAAAATGCCAAAACAGTGTCTTAAAGAGGCTACAGTTCATTTCTGTTTTTCTAGAACAAGTCCAGATGTAGGCAGCCAAGGATTATGAGGTATCTCTACCACCACCAGTTACCAGCCTTTTCTCTTTCTGCTCTGCCAATCACAACATATTGGCTTTCATTCTCAAGATCCCAACATGCTCTAAAATTGCTGCCAGAGCTCATGACACCATGATCAGAATCGCAGAGCAAGTTCATGGACAGCCAGGGCTACACAGAGAAACCCTGTCTTGAATAAAACCAAAGTGTGTATGGTGGGGGGAGGGGGAAACTGAAAAGGCAAAGACTGCCTATGCTGTGAATTAAGCCTACATCCCAGGTCCGCATCAATGGGGACACTGTCAGCTTTCTGTCAAGCTTCAGAGCTATCAATCCATAAACTTCTTGGTCTTGTCCCTTGGGCTTTGGAGGTACAGCACACCATGGCTGAAGCATATGGTAGGGAGGATGCTCCCTTAATGGCAGCCAGAAAGCAACGAGAGAGAAGAGGGGACCAGGGTCCCCATATCTCCTTCAAGGTGAATGATGTAACTTCTTGCAACCAGGCCCCATCTCCTAAAGGTTCCACACTTCCCTGTAGCTCTATGGGGGGGGGGGCACCCAAGCCTTTAACACACGGGTGCTGGAGACATTCGAGGTCCATACCATTGTAAGGTTTTGTTACAGAGACAGCTGACATGCAGCCCTTCCTTCCCAGGTGTCAGTGGTGAGGCTTTCTTCCCAGGTTAGAATTTTTTTTTGTTGTTGTTGTTGTTTTGTTTTTCTTTTGAGACAGGGCTTCTCTGTGTAATTTTGGAGCCTGTCCTGAATCTCGCTCTGTAGACCAGGCTGGCCTCGAACTCACAGAGATCCGCCTGGCTCTGCCTCCTGAGTGCTGGGATTAAAGGCGTGCGCCACCACCGCCCGGCTAGCTCTGGCAACGTGGCCTGCAGTGTTTCCTCATGGTCACTCTTTCTAAAGGGATCCTTCCTTCTCCTGTGTGCCACAGTATCCCATCAAGCTCTGCTGCCTCTCATTGCCAAACGTACAGGCTCTGACAGCCATGAGTTTACTGCCCAAAGGCTCCCGGTGGGCTGTCACACACATGTCCGGTGTCTCTGTGTGGATAGTGAGCCAACACTACCACCCACCTTGTGACTGTGACTTTGTAAAGACAGTGCCTCTCAGAGAAGGCAGCAATTCCAGGTATAAAAAGACCAATTAAATCAAACCATACTCCTAACAGACGAGAAGTGTCCTCAACCTGCAGGTGGAAAAGAGCTCTCTCCAGGTGTGGTTGTGGGGCTGGAGGGCTGACAGGCATGTGTTTCTCTCCCCGTCACCAATGTCAGGTGTCAGTGACCCAGTGTTAGGCCAGAGGTGCCCAGAAGAGAGCAGCTGTTTGAGTTCCCAGGTCCAGCAGGGATGCAGCACCCCATTCACCTCTCCAGGGAGCCCAGGGCCCTAGGTGCACAGTACCATCCTTGCAGGCTCCTCAGGAAAGCTTCAGAGCCCAGGGTCTGTGAAATCTTGCCTGGCTGAGACTACTCCGGCTGGGTGAGCCCCAGGGCGCAGCGGACCTTCCTGGGTGGCCTCCCTCCTGCCCAGCCCAAGGGCGTCTTGCAGCCATAAATTGAGTAAATTGAAAATGTTACTGGGGTTGGAGATAAAAGAGAGAGCTGGTGTCTCCATGAATAAAACATGGGAGGGAGGCCATTTCTTGGAAAAATAGAGAGAATAAATTGCGGTGGATCAATTTTATCTAATTTCTTGGCCGAGCTTCTGACATGCAAATGAATGCGCTCATAATTTATGAGTGAGCTGTGGAGATTACCAGAGGGAAGGGAGGCTGGCGTTCTGCTGGAGGAAGGGGGCACAGCCAAAGATTTAGGGAAGTCCACCAGGCACTTTCTCCTTAATACCATAAGATTTAGAAACCCTCCAAGGAAGACCAGAGCCAGAGCAGAGAAGATTCTAGATTCCCGTTCTGGTCTTTAGAGTTGATTCTGCTTACCCTCCTGTATTCCAGCCACCCTGCTACCCAGCCCTGACCACAGTAGAAGCGGCAAGCCCCAGGCCTTCGCTCATCCCAGCTTGCTGTCTCTCACACGGTGTGACCAGCTTAGTTCTCCCTTGACCTTGGATCAGGCCAGGTCTAGCCCAGTGCTCTATGTGACTCTACACTTCTTCTGTGCTCCAAAAGTGTACACTTGTTCTCAAGAGGGCACATTGGTCCAGTGTCGCCTACCAGTGTGTTTCATTTAGTCTGACAGTGGCTGTAGATGGTCTGCAATGGTTATCACCCTTAAGCAAGCCAGGAGGTCTCCGTGTGCAGCAGGGTTTGCCTCTTGTTGAAGATTAGGACACTGGGGACACAGGCTTCTGTGTTTGCTCTCAGTATTGTCCCCCAAGTAGCCACTGGCAAATCAAGGCAGATCGCCGATCTTGTCCCAGACTCTAACCTCTGACCTAGCCTCTCTGACCAGGAGGCAAAGGGTTGGTGACTTTTGGTTGTTATGTGTGCCTAGCCACTCTTCTTAGAGTGGCTTAATGAGAAGTGATCTCCCTTTGCCCTGTGGCTCTAACTAGATGGGAAAGAGAGGGAGTGGGGGAGGGAAATAGGGAGGGAGGGAGAGAGACAGGAGACAATGATTACTGGTGTGCTTTTTCTTTTTGGTGGGAGTGGCAGATGACTACTGTGGTAATGACCACGGTGGTAATCACGTGACAGTGGCAGTGGTGGGGACAGAGTGCAATGGACTCCATCATGCCACTGAGTACTCCTCAGAGCCCTGAGTGAGCTGGAGTGGGCAGCCTCTTTCCCAACCCCTCCTCCTCAATGTTCTCTTTCTGAAGCAGGTGCTGGGGAACTTGGAGAGGGGTGTGTACATCTCTGGGTCTCATGCCACCCTGCCATGCTGCCACAGAGAAGTTAAGAACTGAATGTGGGGGCTGGAGAGATGGCTCAGAAGTTAAGAGCACTGACTGCTCTTCCAGAGGTCCTGAGTTCAATTCCCAGCAACCACATGGTGGCTCACAACCATCTATAACGAGATCTGGTGCCCTCTTCTGGACTGCTGTCATACAGGCTGTATACAAAATAAATAAATCTTAAAAACTCTTTAAAAAAAAAAAAAAAAAGAACTGAATGTGTCTGGTGTCTGGTTTGAGTGGCAGGTTCTGGAGGTAGGATTTTGGAGAATGATCGGGTTTTTGTTGTTGTTGTTTTTTGTTTTGTTTTGTTTTCCGAGACAGGGTTTCTTGTGTAGCTCTGGCTGTCCTGGAACTCGCTCTGTAGACCAGGCTGGCCTTGAACTCAGAGATCTTCCTGCCATCGCCTCCCAAGTGCTGAGGTTAAAGGCGTGCGCCGCCGCCGCCGCCGCCGCCGCCGCCGCCGCTGCCGCCGCCACCACCTCTGGGCGAGTGATCAGGTTTTGCAGATATTAGAGTGAGACCTTCATGGGCGTTTCCTCACAAGCAGAGGGAGACATTGGCTCCTCCTCCCTCCACCATGAGGTGACTCTGTGAGCCAGGGAGAGTGCTCACACCCGGCCTCAGACTTCCTCTTCTCCAAAACTGTGAGAAAGCAATGTGTGGGGCTGGGGCATAGCTCCATGGTAGATGCTTTTTCTAGTGCGTATCAATCCCTCAGCTCCATTGCCGGCATTGAAGCAGCAAGCACAAACCCAAGCTGAAGCTGGCAGGTACCTACTGTGTGTTCTGCTAGAGCACTCCCAGCTAGCCGAATGCTCTACCACTGAGCTACCTTTCTAGGCTCCAGACAGCTTTCTGTCACTTTGCAGAGGCACAGAGCCTGGTGACTTGTGCAACTGAGGTGACTAACGGGCGAAGACTGGCTTTGGATTCATGTCTAAGCGGCTCGAAGCTCAAACTCGCCGGTGTCCTCACTTCAGCCCTCCCTGGCTGCGTCGTGCCTGTTTGGCCAACCAGAAGGACAGTGGTAAAGCTGCAGTGACTTACGGTACCAAGAACCTCAGGCGGGCCGTGGCTGCACATTTGGCAGCCTTGATCTGCCCCGACTCCCCTCACGACGCTCTTCTCTGTCCCTTAACACTGACAGAAAGCAGGGGTCTTTAGCTCAAGTCCCCGAACGACTTGGCAGGAATCTGGGTTTCCCTCCCTGGGCATGGCCCTGTATTTCTTCTCTTAGCCCCCGCCCCCACTGTTTCCTCATCACCAAGGGTGTGGCCGTCTTCTAAGTGGCCCCTATGGTCACTCAGGACTGTCTTCATGCTGTCACACCCATCTGGGATCCTCTGCTTTCTTTTGCTTGTTGTTATAAGGAGTGCTGTTCGTGCCTATGACCCAGGCTCCCGGAGGGCAGAGACACCAGACACCGTTTGCATCTACAGCCTGCGCGCGCGCAGTAAGTGCTCAGTCATTCTTGAAAGACAGTGGCGAGTCCCAGTTTTCCACCCGGTGAGGAAGAGAGCTGGTAGGAAGGGGCTGTGTGACACTGAGCAGGGGGTGTGGAGGGGCAGTGGTGTAACTGCCTGCTGTGACATAGGGCCGTTCTGCCCCCCTCAAGGCACCCATGTGCGGGGTGAGTTGCAAAGTCACCAGTGTGTGTGTGTGGGGGGGCACCAATAGCACCTAAGAGCCCTGCGAGGAGAGGCTGCCTGCAAGGGAGTGTTATCAAGGATTCGAGGTGAGGGCTGGGTCCCCCTTCATCCCTCTCCGACATTCTGTGGCGGCGGCAAGAATCAGATTGTTCTGGAATGTTGGGGCTAGAAGGGAAACTGAGGCCAAAAGATAGGAAGACCTGGCCTGCATCCCAGAAGTCCATGTGCACTGGAGGAGTCTGGATAAAGCTTGAATCGACAGTTGGGTCTCTTTGGGTCCAGAGAGATGTAGGTGCTGTCTCCAGAAAGTTGAAAATAAATGGAGAAGTGCCCGAAGTGCCCGAATGGGGATTTAAAATTGCAGTGTCTCTTCCTTCCTTCCATTGAAAAACTAACACTTTAATATTAGTCTTCAGAGTCATTGTGAAGTGTGACCCTGCACTTCAGAGACAGGCAGTGTTAGGAAACTCACCTACTCAAATGTCCAGAGGGGATGATGGGAAAAATGGGTGTGGTCTTCATTAGCATTCCCGCCATGGTGTCTGTGGCATCGGTTGGCCTGCTGCGAGACCCTTCAAATCCTGACATGGCAAAGGCCCCAGGGACTCCAAGATACCCGACCAGATAGTCCCAGATGTGGGTTTGACTTGGGGAGCAGCAAACTGAGCCCTCTGAGCCTCAAGTTCCTGGAGCTAATAAATGGCACACTCCTCTGCTGTCTACTGTGATGATCTGAAGCCGGGTGTGTGAAGTATTTGGTGTGGCCAGGTTCATCTGCAGAGCTGAGCTTGGGCTCTGCACACCAACCCTGTCACTGTTTCTCAGGGTGGGTCCAGAACACTTTGCTAATAGGACCTGTCCTTTGATAGCAGAAATGGGACTTATTTATTTAATGTGGTATGAGTGTTTTGTCTGCATGCTTGTATGTGCCTGTACATATCATGTACATATGTGCCTGGTGCTCTAGGTCAGAACAGGGCATCAGATCCCCTAGAACTGGAGTTACAGACAGTTGTGATCTGCTGTGTGATGCTGAGATTCGAACCAGGTCCTCTGCAAGGGCAAAAAGTACTCTTCTGAGTCATCTCTCCAGCCCTGAAACTTTTCTTCTTAAATCCATTCCTTGTGGGAAGTCTAATTCATATAATTTCTCATTATTTAATTTTTATGTGCAATTATAAACAATGAACTGTGAACATTAATTGCGCAGACTGGGAGATTTTATCTTCAAATCACAGATCTTTTAAATCCTTCTCAGGCCACATAAGAAGTTGGCCTGAGAAAATGAGCTTCCAGGGGTGTCCTAGACAGCTGTGCCCCCTGCAGCTTCTGATGCTGCACAGTGGATTCTTCAGGAAAGCAGGTCGCTGCATGTGTTGGAGCTAGAAACCTGCGCTGATGAGGTCACAGGCTCCCCAGGCCTCCATCATGTCTGTGGATATGAGTTTGAATAATGGCCTTTTGACTGGCCCTGCCTTGTCACTTAATAAGTCTCCATCTATTCATCCATCTATCCAACATCCATCCAAACATCCAAATACCAAGCATTTACACATTGGTATACCATTCATCCACACATCTATCCATCCATCTGTTTAAATATCCACACATCCATCAACGCATCCATCCAAACACCCATCTACTTATCCACACTTGCATCCATCACCTATCCATCCACACAGCCATCCATCCATCCATCCATCCATCCGTCCGTCCGTCCGTCCGTCCGTCCATCCATCCATCCATCCATCCATCCGACCATCCATCCATCCATCTTAGTTACTGTTCTATTGCTATGAAGACCAAGGCAACTCTTATAAGAGAAATCATTTAATTGGGGCTGACTTACAGTTTTAGAGGGTTAGTCCATAATCATCATGGTGGAGAGCAGAGAGGCATGGTGCTAGAGCAGTAGCTGAGAACTTTACATCTTGATCGACAGGCAGTAGGCAAAGAGGGAGGGAGAGAGAGAGAGAGAGAGAGAGAGACTGGACTTTGTGTGGGCTATGGAAACCTCAAAACCCACCCTAGTGGCATACCTCCTCCAAAAAGGCCATACATACTCCAACAAGACCACACCTCCTAATCCTCCCAAACAGTTCCACTCACTAGGGACCAAACATTCAAACATATAAGCCTATGGGGGCCATTCTTATTCAAACCACCAAATCATCCATCCATACATACATACATACAAACATACATACATACATT
>CABHPQ010108685.1:0-25937 GCA_902168405.1 Peromyscus aztecus
TTATGCCAGCACCATTTGTTGAAGATGCTTTCTTTTTTCCATTGTACGCTTTTGGCTTCTTTGTCAAAAATTATATGTTCATAGGTGTGCGGATTAATGTCAGGGTCTTCAATTCGATTCCATTGGTCCACAAGTCGGTTTTTATGCCAGTACCAAGCTGTTTTTATTACTGTAGCTCTATAGTAGAGCTTGAAGTCAGGGATCGTGATGCCTCTAGAGGTTGTTTTATTGTACAGGATTCTTTTGGCTATCCTGGGTTTTTTGTTTTTCCATATGAAGTTGAGTATTATTCTTGCCAGGTCTGTGAAGAATTGTGTTGGTATTTTGATGGGGATTGCATTGAATCTGTAGATAGCTTTTGGTAAAATTGCCATTTTTACTATGTTAGTCCTGCCTATCCATAAGCATGGGAGATCTTTCCATTTTCTGACATCTTCTTCAATTTCTTTTTTCAGGGACTTGAAGTTCTTGTCATATAGGTCCTTCACTTGCTTGGTTAGTGTTACCCCAAGGTATTTTATATCATTTGTGGCTATTGTAAAGGGTGATGTATCTCTGATTTCCTTCTCAGCCTGTTTGTCAGTTGTACATAGGAGGGCTACTGATTTTTTTGAGTTGATCTTGTATCCTGCTATGTTGCTGAAGGTGTTTATAAGCTGTATCCGTTCCTTGGTTGAATCTTTGGGGTCACTCAAGTATACTATCATGTCATCTGCAAATAAGGAAAGCTTGACTTCTTCCTTTCCAATTTGTATCCCCTTAATCTCCTTATGCTGTCTTATTGCTCTGGCTAGAACTTCAAGTACTATATTGAATAAGTATGGGGAGAGCAGACAGCCTTGCCTCATTCCTGATTTTAGTGGGACATTCGGAAATTTTAAAGAGTTGAAAACTTTCACAGGAAATAAAGACTCTTGCAACAATGTTCAACTGGCAATTAACTAGTTTTAACAATTAGTTTTAATTATTATATTTATTTAAATATATCTAGATTGTGTCAACAAATCAGAATATAAGTGTATGAATCTTTTCCTAAGGGAAGAAAGGACATTTATTCCATGAATATAGCTATCACTTGGAAACATTTTACTCCCCTTTGAAACTGTCATCTAAGCCAATTTATGAGTCACCCAAGAAAAATTAAAGAGAAAATTTATGGTGATACATCATATACAACTGATGGGAAAATTTTTAATCAGTCTGAGCTAGTACTTATTGTTATAGAAGCTACAGATATTGGAATTGATTCAATGGAAATGATTAAAGTGCACAATTAATTCTGAGTGAATTAGCAAACACCTAGACTGGGTCAGTGATAAATTGCATTACAGGAAGTTGGCAGAGAACATAGCTGAGTAATGTGCTTAAGTAATACTTTAGGCTGTAGTGGTTGTTGGAAAGGGCAAGTAAGCTATAAAAATCTACAAGTGGTCCTTTTATGAGATTGGAAATCCTGAAAGTGACCTGTAAAGCAAGTTGGCCATGTGTCATGCCACTGTTTGGTTCAGCTTTCACAGACCACATCATGCCAGAAGTCAGAGGACACTAAATGAAGTTCTACACTTAATCAGCCTCAGAATGTGATGCAAATATTCCTACTGTGATATCATGTACTTTGCAATGCACATGGTTTAAAACATTGTGGTCTCTAGAAGAGCTATCTTTCTTGATCTCATATGTGGGTGATGAATATGTTGCAACTAGACAAATAGTCAGACAAATAGTAAGACCCAGCATGATCTGGTCTGATTTACTCTCAAAGCCACCCTAGAGCCAGTGGCTTCCATGTCCTTTGTCTCCCAAACTCAAAGAATAGGTGTCACAGGCAACAGGGAGGGTAAGCTTTTAGAAAGTTGTTTGTTATTGGACCATAGGGGAGAGCTTAAGAGAAAGAAGGAAAGCAGAGTTCCTATGGAGCAAAAAAAAAAAAAAAAATGGATCCCAGAGATGTGGTATTATCAGGGCTTCCAATTTATGGGTTAAGGCTTTTTTGGATTCTGGCCTGTTGGGGAGGTGAGCAGATCAATCCAGTCATGCCATCCACCAGGCATCCAAGCACTTCAGTTTCAATCACATCCTCACATACCAGGTTGTGGTGCTCATTAGCTTGTGTAAAAGGAGAAGAAAGAGAATAAGAAACCAGACTAGGAATCAAAGCTCCCAAACGTATCTTGTATTTCTACAAAATCAACATTTCTGGCTTGTGGCTCAGGATGAGGATCAAGGTTCCTACCCCTAGTCTATCTCCTGTTCTCATCATTAATGCACTGCCTTCTCGGATCTATGTATGGCTCCTTGATAATGCACAGCTTAGCGATTCAGTCCCTGTCTCTGCTCAATGCATTTTTTTTTTGTGACAGACTGCAGAAAGTCAGGCATTCCAGTAACAGGAAAAAAAAAAACCAATGAAGTCATCTGGGTCAACTACAGGTGTACTTCTGCTATTCTTTGGCTGTCGGGCATTGACAACACTGATTGTACCTTTACCAAAGCCAAGATTTGAGTTAAACCCAAACCAACTATTCTAATTTTTCAGTGTCTTTCCCCCTTCTTCCCTCATCACACTTTTTTAATACAGGGTCTCTGTATTTGGCCCTGGATAGCCAAAAACTCATATGTGGACCAGGTTGGTCTTGAACTTGAAACAATACTGCTGCCTCTGCTTCCCCAAAGGTTACTGAAATTTTGAAGAGGCCGTTCACGGAATACTGGGGAAATCATGTCCCCTTTTGGGGTTCTTAGACTCGTTAATAAAATAATTTAAGAATGGACTCAAACAGAAACTTGAGGACAATTTTATTAGAGGTTTAAAAAAAAAAACAGGACAAGCAAGCTGTTCATCTGAGCATCTGTCACAAGAAGAGAGAAGAAAATAGCCATGCCGTTTTAGTCAAGTAGGCATGGAGGTCCACCACATGGTGGGAGGCAGCCACGTAATAAGGATGGGGTTTTTAAAAAAGAGTAAGAAAGCCCAAAGTATAAGCCAAAGCTTGTTTAGGTTCTAGCCAGCAGCTGAACGAAAGAGACAGAAAAAGAAACGTCATATTTAAGGACTCATAAAGGTCGGTTGACCCAAAGAACTTCATGAATCTCACAGGAGCTTGTAGGGACTATGATAAGGGGGAGAGAATTTTGGGCAGGAAAAGGAGAGTATCTCATTAAAGAAATAATTATTCTGCCTAGCTCTCTAGTATGGCTTAAAGTGAACCCCTATTCCTAGGAGTGGTCTCTCCTTCCTGGGGGATGATCCCCTAATCAGGTCATTGATCCTGTCCAAATACAATGTTAGGTCGCCACAGAGGCAAGAGGTTCTATTGTCTTGACCAGAAGGAGATTTTTCTTTAATGGAACCTTATGGCTACTCTAACTCTGATACAAAAGCACCACCATACTCAGCTTCAACACACTTTTTAAAAGCACCCATTGTATTGAATGAAAATATTGGGGTTATTTATTTATTTATTTATTTATTTATTTATTTATTTATTTATTTATATCAATGTTCTATCTGCATGTACAATTTTATGCCAGAAGAGGGCATCAGATTCCACTATAGATAGTTGTAAGCCACCATGTGGTTGCTGGGAATTGAACTCAGGACCTCTGGAAGATCAGCCACTACTCTTAACCACTAAGCCATCTTTCCAGCCCAATATTGTTATTTTTTAAAGGAATAAGAGAAGTTTGTTCTGGACCTATTTTGAGTAACCATGGCCTGGAAATTTAGATTTAGGTTATTCCAAATTCCATGTTCCAACATGGAAGCAGTTTCACAGGGTTTGTATAGATTTACAGAAACAAAGAAAGTCATAAATCAGGGCAAATTAACTTTAAAATACATTGGTGGATACATCAGAGAGGCAGGTACATCGAGACTGGGGAGAGATTTTTTTATAGGCAAAAGATACTAAGATACTCTTAGTTCTTGGGTTGGTAGAAGCTAGTGTTCTGCTAAGTTAATAGCTTCTAAGAGATTTTTATTTATTATTATGGTGCTAGTTCAGATACAGAGTGGGACAAGGAATGGCTGTTCTGGAAAGCTAAAATTAGCCCACGGTAATGTAATCAGCCTCTGAACCTACAAAATCCCAATCTCTTCACAGCACTGAGATTCCAGTTGGTCCATCAGTCTCTGCAGACGCAGACTCCTAGCAGGAGTCTTTTGTTCACAGCCAGACAGAGCTTCTTTTCAGGAACTTTCGTTCACAGTTCCTCCTGTTGGCCAAGCATCAGATTTTGTGCATGTGGGGGGGCATATGTTGAATATCCTAAGGTCTCTCATAACTAGGAGGGTTATTGCTAGGATTTATGTAGATGAGGCTTGAGTAGTGATCAGGACCACAGTCTTCAGGAAACTGGAACAGCTGGTAAAGGCCATTAGGAAAGAATCTCCTGGGTCATATCGAAACTATTAGCCATTATGATCCTGATCTGAATTATTATTTTAATGTAAATATTATTAAAGTATATCAGGAAGTTTTGTCTGCGGAGAAAATACTCCAAAGCTTCCTTGAACTGTGCAGTACCTTGCTGTTTCTTTGTTAACCTAACACATTGGTGTCTGAATTAATAATTAAGAAGAGCATATGTTGTATCCTACAAGTTCAAAGCCCCAAGTACTTGTTATCTTTTTTTTTTTCAGTTTCAGCAGCAGTGCCATTAGGAATTTAAGTACATAGACTTGTTGCCTAGTTTTCCTGTATCTTAAAAAAATGAGGCCTAGTGGCTTCTGATTTTACCTTATTGGTTAAAATTACATCCGGGACATCTCCAGGGCTACCTTACCAAGAGAAAGAGAAAGGGGGCAAGATTTCTCTTTTAACACGGATATAATATTTTATTAAGTATTTGAGAATGTCTTGATCACATTCGCCCACCACTCCTCTCCCCAACTTCTCCCAGACCCACACCCTCCTCTCTGGCTCCCCCCACTTCTTGTCCTCCTTTTGCCTTAGACGAGACTACCTCATAGTAGATGTCCTGTTCCTCTAGCTTTTAAAATCTTCTGCCTGCTCTTCTGTCTTAATTACAGTGATTGTGACATACTGATTGGGAACAGGCAGCCCGTGATCAGTTGATGTCTGCATTTTAACTTGGTGTAACTTTCTCTGATGATCTCCCTCTACGGCAAAAAGAGCTTCTTTAATGAGGGATAAGAGCTACACTTAGCTGTGAGTATAAGGAGAAGTTTTCACAATGCAGTTAGAAATAGGGGGAGTTTTTACATATGAAGTCCTTCAAAATTCTGTTTTTTAAATAAGTCAATAAAGTGAAATTGCTTTCAATAACAAACAATACACTAGACTTGTACTCTTTTTGTGCTGGGTATAACACACTATGAAAGTGTCATTCAAAACTCCTGAAACATGAATGAAATAAAATAATTCATAGTTTGCTAAGCATCATATATATGTGTGTGTGTATGTATATATATATATATATATGTATGTGTGTGTGTATGTATATAAAATGCAGTTCAGTAGTATACTACTTTAGAAAAGTGCAAGTAGTAAGTTCTTCTCTAGGTGCTATGGCCTCACCAGTCATGGGTAGTTAGCTATGTTTATAGTGCCAGACAGGAATTCCCTCCTATTGAGTGAGACTTAGCTCCAATTAGATGGCTGGTGGTTGGCCCCAGGGTATAAATGCCACTATTGCACCGTCAGGAATATCTTGCTGTGCTGGTGATTGCTGTGGTTTGTAGGCGTTATAGCTGGATAGGACTGCTGATTGCTTTTCTCTGCTGGCAGCTTGCATGTGTCCTTCCTATACTTAATGACTTTTTGAGATATAAACTGAGAGCCCCCAAAGTGGTGTCTATGACTCATGCTAAAATAGTTCATTCTAACTCTCCCTTGAAGACCCACATCAACATTTGGCTGTATCCTCTTTACCTGGACTCCCTGTTCTTGAGAGTCTTCATTAACATCTTCAATAAAATCCCCAACTGTTTCAAATTGTTTTTATACCTGAAATTTTTCTGCATCAAAGCCAGGAATCCCAGTTGGGCCTAAGTCAAGGTCTCTAAAACATTAGAAGAACTCCTCAGACAGCTGAGGGTCACAGCATGGAGTTGTGTCCTTGTCCTCTAACCATTAACAATGTAAGCAAGAATCCAAGTTTATTATTATAAAAAGTCATTTTATCTTATTTTATTTAGAATATTTATAATGTGTGTGTGCACATGTATATGTGCATATGTGTGCATAGAGGCCAGAAGAGGATGTTGGACCCCTTAAAGCTGAAGTTACAACAAGTATTTGAGGGACACCCAGTTTGTTACATGGATGTTGGGATCCAAACTGATCCTCATGATTGAGCACCAAGTTCCCTCAAAAACTGAGCCATCTCTCTAGCCCACCAATACTATTTTTAAAAGAGGCTATATCATTTCCCTGCTGTTTAGGCTTTATGAACATTTTGAAGATCATTTGACTGTTACACTCAAGTTTTTATGTTGCTGCAACAAAATATCTGAGGAAAATACATGTATTTGTGTCACAGTTTAAAGACTGAGAGTCCAAGATAAGGAAGTCCCTCTATTATAAAGCCTCTGGTGAGAACTTGGTAGATGACATTGAGACAAACACTTAGAAGCTGCCTTTGCTAAGAAGCAGGGGCTCCACACTTGCATCACTTCCTTCTGCTCTCAGAGTACCACTTTCTTCTCACTTGCAAAATTAGCTTGTCTCACAGGGATGCAGGAATCTGAAACACAAAGCAGACTTTCAAAGAAAGGATATCAGCCAGGTGGTGGTGGTACACGCCTTTAATCCCAGCACTCGGGAGGCAGAGCCAGGCGGATCTTTGTGAGTTCGAGGCCAGCCTGGGCTACCAAAGGAGTTCCAGGAAAGGCGCAAAGCTACACAGAGAAACCCTGTCTCGAAAAAACCAAAAAAAAAAAAAGAAAGGATATCAAAGGCTCACTACCCATGGCTGGTGAGGCCATAGCACCTAGAGAATGAATGATACTTTCATAGTGTGTTATACCCAGCATTAAAAGAGTACAATTCTAGTGTACTGTTTGTTATTGAAAGCAATTTCACTTTATTAACTTATTTTTTAAAGTAATGGGTTTTTTTTTTTAAAGAAATTGGGTTATGAACAAAGAGAACCACAAGGCTGGGAGTGGATAGGAATCCATCATGCATGTGAGTGCAGTATCCTAAAATGTCAGAAGAGGGCATCAGATCGCCTTGAGCTGGAGTTATAGATGGTCTGGTCCTGTGCTACCTGATGTAGGCTCTGGGGATCAAACTTGGGTCCTCTTCAAGAGCAGTAGGAGCTAATAATGGCTAAGCCTACCTAGAGCCCAGTCTTCCAGGTCCAGGACCAATTAGTCTATCTCACAATTAAATTTACTTATGTGCTGGCCTTTAACTCACAGGTTTCTATAAATTGAAATTGTAAGATGACCACATGGTAGACAGAAACTTTGACTACTCCCCATCCCACATTTTTAGGTCAAACTGAAAATGAATCCATTTCCTCTTTTCAATTTCTGTCTCCTAATTTCTTTTAAAATATAGGGGCCTATCCTGTATATGCTGTACACACTTGTAATCCTAGCACTTGAAAGACAGAGGCAGCAGAACCAGAAGTTCAAGGTCATCCTTGCTACTTAGAACTTGAGGCCAGCTAGAGCTACATGAGATCCTGCCCCCACCTAAAAACAAATGAAGCAACAACAACAAAAGACAGGGGCTTACTGGGGCTTTAAGAATGTATCATTTCGCCAGGCGGTGGTGGCGCATGCCTTTAATCCCAGCACTCTGGAGGAAGAGCCAGGCAGATCTCTGTGAGTTCGAGGCCAGCCTGGGCTACAGAATGAGATCCAGGACAGGCACCAAAACACCACAGAGAAACCCTGTCTCGAAAAAAAACAAAAAACAAAAAAAAAGACTATATTAATTCAGTTCCCAGCACCCACATCGGGCGGCTCACAACTACCTGTAACTCCAACTTCAGGGGATTTGATGCCCTCTTCTGGGCTCCACAGGCAACACACACACACACACACACACACACACACACACACACACACACGAGAGAGAGAGAGAGAGAGAGAGAGAGAGAGAGAGAGAAAGAGAGAGAGAGACAGAGAGAGAGAGACAGGGAGAGACAGAGAGAGACAGAGACAGAGAGAGACAGAGAGAGACAGAGAGAAATATTAAAAATGAAAAAAGAAAGAAAACTTCTATTAAAAAGCAGGGAGTTGGAAGGACATACAGAAAGAATATACTGTGGGTTGAATGAATTTAAATGCTGGGAAATAGCAGAACTTGAGCAGAAGCACATATATGAGACCACGTGGTAAGAAGGATGCTAGCAAAATTCAGGAATCAGAAATGCGGTCCCTCCAACTTTGTTACTTTTTCTTTTGGAGCAGAAGGGGACTTTTTGATACATAATCAAAATGTGTCAAAAGCAGGAGCTTATGTAGCTCTGGCTGGCCTTGGACTGTAGCAGATGAAGATCATGGACTCCAAGTCTTCCTGTCTCCTCCACCCAAGTGCTAGTATTGTTTCTTAATTTTCTTTTTAGATAATTCATTATGAATGTGAAGAAATACTGCCGACTTTTTTGTTGGTTTTGTATTCTGTGACTACTGAGATCATTTACCAGCTTTAACTTTGGTGGAATTCTTAGGGCATTTTTTAAGATTCATCTTTTTTTTATTAGTTCTTTGAGAGTTTCCTACAACTTGTTTGATCGTATTCACTCCCTCAGCTTTTGCCAGATCCACATCCCTTCCCTCCAGACACAACATTTTATACATAAGATCATGGCATCTGTGAACAGATACTATTTCATCTCTTCCTTTCTATTGTGGATGTCTTCTGTTTCTCTTCTGTCCTCATTACTCTGGACAGGACTCCCAGTACTGTGTCAAAGCAGAATAGGTGGGGAAAGTGGGCATCTTTTTCTTGTTCCTGACCTTAGACAAAAAGCTTTCAACTTCTCACCCTTCCATATGATGTTTGCTGTGGGCTTGTCATATGAGATCTTTATTATATTCTTTTTTAATTTTATTTATTCATTATACATAGTGTTCTGCCTGCATCCCTCCAAGCCGGAAGAGGGCACCAGATTTCATTACAGATGGTTGTAAACCATCATGTGGCTGCTGGGAATTGAACTCAGGACCTCTGGAAAAACAGGCAGTGCTCTTAACCTCTGAGTCATCTCTCCAGCCCCCTTTATTATATTCTTATAGTCCTACTTTGTTGAGTGTTGATAACTGAAAAGCTGTTGAACTTTGTAAAATGCTTCTGGAACAATTGACATGATTTTTTTTTCCAGACGGGGTTTCTCTGTGTAGTCCTGGCTATTCTGGAACTCACTCTGTAGAAGAGGCTGGCCTTGAACTCAGAAATCTGCCTACCTCTGCTTCCCGAGTGCTGAGACTAAAGGTGTACGCAACCATCACCCAGCTATGATACATTATTTTTTACTTTGTCCTATAAATATGACATATTTCATTGAGTTTTTCCATATTAAAATAACCTTGTGTCCTAAAGATGAGTCCCACTTGGTCATGATATAAATTATTGACATAAAACACAGCTTTCACTTTAAAGGGAATAAGAAAGTTTATTCTGAGCTTAATAGAAATTACTGTGACCTAAAAACATGGATTCAGATTACCCCCAAAACATCTTCTACTATGAAAGTGGTTACATGAACTTCTTATAGTCACAGAACAAAAGAAAAGTGTAAATCAAGGCATTTTTAAATGCATTGATGGGACTATCTGGTAGGTGAGTTACAGAAAAGTGGGGGAAACTCTGAAAGGTTTTAGATGTTATTTGTTGACATTCCTGGGTTTGGAAGTTGGTGGGAGCCAGTTAACACATTCCCAGTGCTTCACCTGATCGATGAAAGGATGTTACCTAGACACAGAAGTTGGCGATGAATGGCCATTAAGGAGACAAAAGCCAGAGATAATTTTGCCTATAGAATTGCAACATTCCAGCTTGCTACAATCACAAATTTGTAATCAGGCAATCAGTCTTAGAGAATTGTTCATTTGTGTGACTTTTTTCTGGGAGCTTCAGTTCACAACAATTTCTTTTAACATGCTGTTAAATTTGGTGTACTGTATTGTGTTGAGAATTCTCATGCATATTCATCAAATATATGGTTCTGCAGCTTTCAGGTAGCATTTTAGACTGGCTTTTGTATCAAGATAATACTGGCCTGACAAAATGAGCCTGGAATTTTTTGGAACTATTACAGCTAGCATTTTTAATTAAAGAAGAATATTATAAATTATATAAAAGTACATTTCGCACATAACAAATTATTTTGTGAAACTTTCTTGTCCGTTGCAAAAACATAGATGTATGCAGGTGTTTTTTGTGTGTGTGTGTGCGTGTGTGTCTGTGTGTGTGTGTGTGTATTAAGTAATAATCTATAAAGCATTTTCTTTTTTTAATTTATTTATTTATTACACATACAGTGTTCTGCCTGCATGTATGCCTGCAGGCCAGAAGAGGGCTCCAGATCTCATTACAGGTGGTTGTGAGCCACCATGTGGTTGCTGGGAATTGAACTCAGGACCTCTGGAAGAGCAGCTAGTGCTCTTAACCATTGAGCCATCTCTCCAGCCCCCTGTAAAGCATTTTCAAACCATAAATTACAGCTTCAAATTTTGGGCTGGAGATGAAGCTCAGTTGGTGAGTGTCTGCCTAGAATTCATGAAATCCCAAGTGTGATCCCAAGCACTCTGTAAAATGAATATAGAGGTGCATACCATGTAATTCTAGCATTTGGGAAGTGGAGGCAAGAGGATCAGAAGCTCAAGGTCATTTTTGTTCATATAGGGAATTCAAGGCCAGCCTGAACTACATGATACTCTATCGCAATAAAAGACATATAAGTTTCACTGGTATATGGTTATCATAACTGACCCATTTGTGTTACCAAACCTTGTTCTAGAAATAGGTGCCTGATACAATTCTGCACAACTGCAACATGAAGAGATGTCTGATAACTGAACAAATTATCTATGTTTTAAATATTATAAATCTGGGCTGGAGAGATGGCACAGGAGTCAGGAGAACTTATTGCTCTTGTAGAAGGCCTGGATTCAGTTCCCAGCACTCACATGATAGCTCACAATCATCCATTACTGCAGCTCCTGGAGATCCAATGCCCTCTTCTGGCCTCTATAGGCACCAGACATTATGTGGTATACAGACAAGCATGGGGGCAAAAAACCCATATGCATAAAATAAATACATCTAAAATAAGATTATAAAGCAAATCGACCTGCTTAGAGAGCATAGATCTCCTGTATAAAGATTCCATTTTAAACCAAGTCTAAGTCAAAACAGTTACCTGAGGACATATCATATTCAAGATAGCCCTGAGTGCAATTATAAAGTGCCTAAAGCAGTCCTTTACTTAAAATGTATTTTTAACCTTTTCGGCAATCCAAATTGATTTGATGTTTAATCACTATATATGCAGTGTCTACAGAAGTCCTTGTTAGTAGTAGATGATGAGCAATTATTTGTTGAATTACTTGAGTGAGTTCTAACAAGGCCACTCAATATGTAAATTAAATGACAGCAGAAGTGATGTCAGAAAATACATCATAATCAATTGCCACGTGAGCAGTACTAATAAAAATGCAGTTTCCCAGGTTTTCTTCATCTTTATCATTTGTATTTGTACTTTTCTCTACCTTTTTTTCAACATGTTCATTAGTTCATGATTGACATAAAAATATGTGTGCTTAGCAGATGAATAAATAGGGAGAATTTCTAAGCTGAAAGGTACATAAATGATTAATCTTTTATGATCTTTGATTTTATAAAGAAATTAAGTCCTAGAGGGACACACAATTTTTAATGGCTAAAGGTAGATTATAGCACCATATAACCCAGTACATTAATATTCCAAAAGTAGTTGAAATGGCACAGGGACTATAAAGTCATCATCACCTGCCTTGAAGACCACTTCCTAGGGCTGGCAATATTGTTTAGTGGGGAAAGTCTCTTGCTTCTCATCTGATGACCTGCATTTGAAGTGATGGAAGAGCTAGCTAGTAACTCTAATCATTCATTACACACTGTAAATGAATCAAATTATTATTATGGTATACTTCATGAGGATGCACAGGCATGTCTCAACTTAAAACAAGCAAGAAAGAGGGCAAGTATTTCAGAAGTTAGCCCCTGCTGGTTTCTTCTTGAGGTTTTAGAAATGCTCCTCTAGAAAATGATGAAGTCAGACTGCAGAAATGGAAAAGTGTGTGTGTGTGTGCTAAGAGAATTGCTTCAGCCTTTTTCCTGAAATGTAACTTCACTAAAATTCCTGAAATTTGCAGCCTTGAGGGACTGAAAAGTTGAATTTCCTGTATTTCGATGGAAACCCACTCATGGTGGTGAGAACAAGTGTGCAATCTTAACAGATAGCAATACCAATGTTCTGCTCTACAAATTCTCTCATCAAATTAACAGTGTTTCCTTCTGACCTTCACACATATGGTATAGAGTACATGCACATGAACACATGAACACACACATATACATATGTACGTACATACACACATACATACATACATATAATTAAAACTCCCAAACTAAAGAAACCCCTAATGCAGTGGTTCTCAACCCTCCTAATGCTGTAACCTTTAATAGAGTTCCTCATGTTCTGGTGACCCTCGACCATAAAATTATTTTAACTGCTATTTCATAACTGTAATTTTGTTGCTGTTATGAATCATAATGTAAATGCCTATATTTTCCAATGGCCTTAGGCAACCTCTGTGAAAGGGTCTTTCATCCCCAAAGGGGTTGCAATCCACAGTTTGAGAACCAATGCCCTAATTATCAGAGTCTGTAGTGTGTGTACCTAAGTGCATATTAACTGCTTCTCTGATGACTCATAAGCTCTTCTCACATCTTATGGATGTGGCTATAAGAATTTTTTCACCCTCTGTATAGCATATAAATAAAGGTGCCATTTCATCCATTTAGCAGTGAAAGAACTGACAACTCAGAATGAAAAAGACTCTTGAGAAGCAGGAAGTAGTTGAAAAGAGGAAAGGGCAGAAGTCACAGGATTCATCTGGAAATTCTGAACAAATAGCAACTAATGAATCACATACCACCAGGAAGTGCCATTAAAGTAAAGCAAAGATAATTATTTTTGAGGAATCTCATTCTTGCTGATGTAGCTTTTTGAAATGTCTGGCATTCTCAGGAAGTTCCTAGGGATGTGGTAGATCAACACTTACTTTTCTGTACAGTTCATAATCAGGTACAAGATGCACTGGGCTAACTGAAGAAATGATAAACTACCTGTCACCAAGTTCAATGACTTTCCTTTCTGTTTCTGTAAGCTTCTCAAGATTTTTAATACAGAAGTCCAGGAAGATGGCTCAGTACATAAGAGTACTTGCCACATAACCATGAGGACCTGAGCTTGGATCTGCAGTAACCACATTAAGAAACTGTGCATGGTGGTGATTTTAGCCATGGGAAGATGGAGACAGGGGGAAACCTAGAGGCTTTCTGGCCAGCCCATCTAGATAAAGCAGTGAGTTCTGGGTTCAATAAGAAAAACTGTGTCATAAATAAATAAATAAATAAATAGATCGATCAATCAATAAATAAATAAATAAGCAATAGAAGAAGACACCTGAAGTTGACCTCTGGCCTTCACGTGTGTATGTTCTTATATGTTAGGAATTTTGCATTCTTCTGTTTTTAAAATACATCATAGATTGTTGACCTTGTCTCAAACAAACAGACAACACAGACAGGCAGGCAGGCAGACACACAGAAAGCAATTCATTCTAGCTAATTTGGAAATTAAACTTAGTTTGGCTTAATAAAGAATTAAACTAGGTAATGGTCAGAATTGATGGACAACATGAAGGAACAAGCTGCAAACTAAATTACTTGACACAAATCTCTATACCTAAGAATAAAACTAGTGCTGGGCGGTAGTGGCACACACGTTTAATCCCAGCACTCAGGAGGCAGAGCCAGACGGATCTCTGTGAGTTCGAGGCCAGCCTGGGCTACAGAGTGAGTTCCAGGACAGGCTCCAAAGCTACACAGAGAAACCCTATCTTGAAAAATAAAAACAAAAACAAAAACAAAAAACAAACAAAAAAGAATAAAACTAGCAAGTAGGTGGTGGTAGTGCACACACCTTTAATCCCAACACTTGGAAGCAGAGGCAGGTAGATCTCTGAGTTCGAGGCCAGCCTGGTCTACAGAGTGAGTTCCAGGACAGCCAGAGAAACCTTGTCTCTTAAAACTAAAAAGAGCTGGTGATACGGCTCAGCAGTTAAGAACTGGTTGCTCTTCCAGAGATCCTGAGTTCAATTCCCAACAACCACATGGTGACTCACAACTTTAATGGGATCTGATGCCCTCTTCTGGTCTGCAAGTTTACATGCAGATAGAGCACTCATATATAAATAAATAAAGCCTTTAAAAAAAAGAGGGGTTGGGATTTAGCTCAGTGGTAGAGCGCTTGCCTAGCAAGCACAAAGCCCTGGGTTCGATCCTCAGCTCCAAAAGAAGGAGGAGGAGGAGGAGGAAGAAGAAGAAGAGAACTAGCTTGTTTGTTAAGGAAACTGCTTTTGATGCAGGGTGCCAGAATGAGGCTACTTCTTCTCTAATTCTGATTTGGCTGCAACTTTACTGGTGTATTTGTAAGTTACATTACAAGTGGCCACTGCCAGACTTTGCTCACTTCCTCTTTCCAAGTCTCACAGCAGCAAAGCCTAGGATTAAGAGAAAAATAAAGAATGGAGCAGAAATAATGTTTGCTGGGTGTTAAATAAATGAGTCTATATTTTGCCTTCCTGTCTAAGAAGGGATGTTTCTATTCCTTTGCAAAATGGATCTTCTATACTTTGTGATATGTAATTTGCTTAAATTTAATTTTGAAAATAAATTCATAAAGTATAAATTGTAGATATTAATGAGGTACTATGTGATATTTCAATATGAGTGTGTATGTGTGTGTGTGTATGTGTGTGTGTGTATGTGTGTGTGTGTGTGTGTGTGTGTGTGTGTGTGTGTACTGTGTCATATTTGAATCAGGTCCTCTTGAACTCTTCAGTACACGGTTCCATCTATGGTTAGATTTTTTTGCTTTGTTTTGTTGACACAGGGTCTCATATAGTCCAGGCTGGCCTTGCATTCTCTTTATAACCCTTACAACAGCCTTGAACTTCTGATCCTCCTTTGTCCACCTCTCAAGGGCTAGGATGACAGGCATGTGCCATTGTGACAGGTATATGCAGTGCTAGGTATTCATCCCAGGACCTCTTGAATACTATGAAATCATGTTATTAACTGAGCTATATCCCAAGCTACACTCCTCAAATCTTCTTGGTTCTATCTGTTCTCAGTCTCTACTATTTGCTTTCCACTGGTATTAGTTACTTTTTTCATAGCTGTGACAAAACACTTGACGTAAGAATGATCTTTTCTCTGATGTATTGCATTTGCAACTTTGTCAAAATATAGTGTCCAGGGTAGAATGTTGAGGAAAGCTGTCTTCTAGGCACTTCATGACCATTTCACACACTAACTCAGAGCATCTGTGATTACCTGCACAAAACCGGATCTGCCAACGATCTTTAATGGAGGGTATTTTTCACACTGGCAACTTGGGGGTTGGGGGGATGAGAGTGACAGAGTCATGACAAGTTATCTGGGAAGCAGACTCCTGAGACCAGTATCAGGATGCAGATCTAGTTTAATGTGTATGTTCACTGGTATATATGCATACATTACCCAATCATCTAAGGACATATTGTGCTGTTATCCAATAAGTCCGAATGGCTCACAATTCACATCATTTGAGGGCATACATAAGGGACAGTATGTCTAGGCAGTGTGCCTGGAGACAAATGGCAGGAAACAGGCAATGCATTGGGTTTGGGGCACAATTTGAGGGTCCCAGTTAGCCAGGACATCATTATGTGTCTAGTGTGCTAGAGACTAGATCTGTTCAAATAACCACAGGAGTCTGCGTTTGTCATGTTCCCTGTTTTTTAGCAGCACCATCTGGATAGAAACTGCTCTCTCAGGGTATAAGGTCTTACCAGAATCCACCCCTCTCTAAGGACCTTTAGGTATTTAATGGTTACTGAGGAAAGACATTTTCTTCAGTGATGTAGTTACTGTTAAGTTGCACATACTCCTATAAAGAATCCCTCACCCATGATCATGCAAACATCCCTTAAAACCGCACTGGGTCACACACACACAAAGAAATATATTTTAAAAAATCAGTAATTCATGTTTATAAGTCTGTAATGGGACTATACTCCATTCAACTGATCTATTTATCTATCTTGATATCAATTCCATCTTGTTTATAACAAGACTTGGAATCAGGTAATAATATCCCCCAAGGTTGTTCTTTTCAGAATGTTTAGGCCTAGTCTATATCCTTTACATTTCCCCATACATTTGATAATCAGACTGTCAACTTCTTTTAAAAAGCAAACCAAACAACAACAACAAAAGCAAACTGAGATTTGTATTGAAATTATGTTGAATTACAGATCTATTTCAGGAGAATTAACATCTTAGCAATATAAACTTTTTTGGTACATTAACGCCATAGGTTTTTTTCATAGTTCATATTTTTAATGGTTATAGTTTCTTTTTTTTAATTAGTTAAATTTTTTTCATTTATTTTACATCCCTACTGAAGTTTCCCTCCCTCCTCTCCTCCTGTTCTTTCCCCCACTTCCTCTCTAACCCCTACTCCTCCTCTGTCTCCATTCAGAAAGGGTGAGGCCTCCCACCGGTATCAACAAAGCATGGCACATCAAGTTGAGGCAGGACCAAGCTCCTCCCCTTGCATCAAGTCTGAGCATGGCAACCCAGCATGGGGAATGGGTTCCTAAAAGCCAGCTCAAGCACCAGGGACAAGCTGATCTAACTGCTAGAAGCCCCATAAACCGACCAAGCTACACAACTGCCACACACACAGAGGGCCTAGGTCGGTCCCATGCAGGCTCCCTAGCTGTTAGTCCAGAGTCAGTGAGCTCCCAAGAGCTCAGGACAGCTGTCTCTGTGGGTTCCTCCATTGTGACCTTGACCCCTCTGGCTCATAGAATCTCTCCTCCCTCTCTTCAACAGGATTCACAGAACTTGGTCCACTGCTTGGCTGTGGATCTCTGCATCTGCTTCCAGCAGTTACTGGATGAAGGCTCTCTGATGACAATTAGGGTAGTCACCAATCTGATTACAGGAGATGGCCAGTTCAGGAACCTTCTCCACTCTTACTGGAGTCTTAGCTGAGGTCATTCTTGTGGATTCCTGGAAGTTTCCCTAGTACCAGGTTTCTCCCTAACCATGAAACGCACCCCCTATCAAGACATCTCCTTCATTACTCTCCCCATCTGACCTGCCGCCAACCCACCCAACCTGATCCCTTATATTCCCATAGCCTCATCCTCCCCGCCACTCCCCCCAGTTTACCCATGAGATCTCATCTATTTCCCCTTCCCAGGGTAATCCATGCATCCCTCTTTGGGCCCTCCTTGTTACCTAGCTTCTCTGGGGCTGTGAATTGTAGTCTGATTATCCTTTACTTTACAATTACTATCCACTTATGAGTGAGTACATACCGTGTTTGTGTTTCTGGGTGTGGGTTAGCTCAGTCAGGATGATTTTTTTCTAGTTCCATCCATTTTCCTGCGAATTTCATGATGTCGTTATTTTTTTACAGCTGAGTAGTACTCCACTGTATATATGTACCACATTTTTTTTATCCATTCCTCAGTTGAGGGGCATCTTGGTTGTTTCCAGATTCTGAATATTACTAATAATGCTGCTATGGACATAGTCATGCAAATGTCCTTGTGGTATGATTGGGCATCCTTTGGGTATATGCCCAAGAGTGATATAGCTGGGTCATGAGGTAGATTCCCAATTTTCTGAGAAACCACCTTATTAATTTCCAAAGTGGCTGTACAAGTTTGCACTCCTCCCAGTAGTGGAGGAGTGTTCCCCTTACTCCATATTCTCTCCAACATAAGCTGTCATTAGTGTTTTTGATCATAGCAATTCTAACAGGTATAAGATGGTATCTCAGAGTCATTTTGACTTACATTTCCCTGATGACTAAGGATGTTGAGCAATTCTTTAAATACTATGGAATGTCTTTCTGTACACTGTGAATATATCTTGCTTTCACTGGTTGATAAATAAAGCGGTTTGGCCAGTGATGAGGCAGAATAAGCTTAGGCAGTACATTCAAACTGAAGAGGGAGATGAAGAAGGGTGGAGTCAGGCAGAAGCTTGGAGCTACCACCAGGAGAAGCAAGATGTGAGAGAACAGGTAATGCCATGAAGCCATGTGGCAAAACATAGATTAATAGGAATGGGTTGTATTAAGTTATAAGAGCTAGTTAATAATGAGCCTGAGCCATAGGTCATACAGTTTGTAATTAATATAAGCCTCTGTGTGTTTACTTTATAAGTGGCTGAGGGGACTCAGGTGGGAGAGATTCGTCAGGAGAAACCTCCAGCAACACTTTAAATATATCTCAGCTGTAGCAGGGTCCTTGCTGTTGTTCCCTTTGGGGGTGGGAGCCAAGTAGGCGCTGAGTCAAACCACACAGACTCCGGGAGAATGTCCAAACAACAAGCTCACTTTAGTCAGGAAGAGTCAAGCCTTATATACCCTCCACCCCCAGGTGGAGGGTCTGATGGTGGACATGGCTGCCTCTCATTGGTCCAGGTCATCTCCAGATCATGTTTCAGCTGCTGTTGCTAAGACCATCAGGCAGACCCAGGCTGGCTCTCAGAAAGTATCTTTTTTACTTGTTTGGGCCGTCTGGCCCTCAAGCCCATTAGGGATGAGTCATCCCACACTCAGCCATTTGAGATTCTTCTGTTGAGAACTCTGTTAAAATCTGTACCCTAATTTTTAACTGGATTATTTGGTACTTTGGTGTCTAGTTTCTTAAGTTCTTTATATATTTTGGAGAGCAGCCTTTGTCAAATGTGAAGTTGGTGAAGGTCTTTTCCCATTCTATAGGCTGCTGCTTTGTCTTACTGACAGTGTAAGCTTACTTACTTACAGAAGATTTTCAGTTTCAGGAGGTCCCATTTACTAATTGTTGCTCTCAGTGTCTATGCTACTGGTGTTATATTCAGGAAGTTGTCTACTGTGCCAATGCGTTCAAGGCTACTTCCCACTTTCTCTTCTATCAGGTTCAGTGTAGTTGGATTTATGTTGAGGTCTTTGATTCACTTAGACTTGAGTTTTGTGCATGACAATAAATATGAATCTATTTGCATTCTCTTACATGCCAACATCCAGTTACACCAGCACCATTTGTTGAAAATGCTTTCTTTTTTCCATCGTATAATTTTGGCTTCTTTGTCAAAAATCGGGTGTTCATAGACGTGTGGATTTACTTCAGGGTCTTCGATTTGATACTATTGACCCACTTGTCCATTTTTATGCCAATACCAAGCTGTTTTTTTTTTTCGTGTAGGGTATGAGGGTTTTTTCGAGACAGGGTTTCTCTGTGTAGCTTTGCGCCTTTCCTGGAACTCGCTTGGGAGACCAGGCTGGCCTCGAACTCACAGAGATCCACCTGGCTCTGCCTCCCGAGTGCTGGAATTAAAGGCGTGCGCCACCACCGCCCGGCACCAAGCTGTTTTTATTACCATAGCTCTATAGTAGAGCTTGAAGTCAGGGATGATGACGCCTCCAGAAGTTCCTTTATTGTACAGGATTGTTTTAGCTGTCCTGGGTTTTTTGTTTTTCCATATGAAGTTGAGTATTGTCCTTTCCAGGTCTGTAAAGAATTGTGTTAGAATTTTTATAGGGATTGCATTGAATCTGTAGATTGCTTCTGGTAAGATTGCTGTCTTTACTATGCTAAACCTACTGATCTATGAGCATGGGAGATCTTTCCACTTTGTGATATCTTCTCCAATTTCTTTCTTCAAAGACTTAAAGTTCTTGTCATACAGGTCTTTAACTTGTTTGGTTAGAGTTACCCCAAGATATTGTATATTATTTGTGGCTATTGTAAAGGGTGTTATTTCCCTGATTTCTTTCTCAGCCCATTTATCATTTGTATATAGGAGGGCTACTGATTTTTTTTGAGTTAATCTTGTATCCAGCCAAATAACTGAAGGTGTTTATCAGCTGTAGGAGTTCCCTGGTAGAATTTTTGGGGTCACTTATATATACTATCATATCATCTGCAAATAGTGAAAGTTTGGCTTCTTCCTTTCTAATTTGTATCCCTTGATCTCCTTTTGTTGTCTTATTGCTCTAGCTAGGACTTCCAGTACTATATTGAATAGATATGGGGAGAGTGGACAGCCTTGTCTTGTTCCTGATTTTAGTAAAATCGCTTTGAGTTTCTCTCCATTTAATTTGATGTTGGCTGTTGGCTTGGTGTTTATTGCTTTTATTATGTTCACGTATGTTTCTTGTTTCCCTGATCTCTCCAAGACCCTTATCACGAAGGGGTGTTGGGTTTTGTCAAAGGCTTTTTTGGCATCTAATGAGATGATCATGTGCCTTTTTTTTTCTTTCAGTTTGTTTATATGGTGGATTACATTGACAGATTTTCAAATGTTGGACCATCCCTGCATCTCTGGAATGAAGCCTACTTGATCATGCTGGATGATTTTTTTATATGTTTTTGGATTCAATTTGTCAGTATTTTATTAAGTATTTTTGCATCAATGTTCATGAGGGAGATTGGCCTGTAATTCTCTTTCTTTGTTGCATCTTTGTGTGGTTTGAGTAGCAGGATGACTGTAGCCTTATAAAAAGAAGTTGGCTATGTTCCTTCTGTTTCTATTGTGTGGAACAATTTGAGGGGTATTGGCATTAGCTCATCCTTGAAAGCCTGGTAGAATTCTGCACTGAAACCATCTGGCCCTGGGCTTTTTTTTTGGTTGGGAGATTTTTAATGACTGCTTCTATTTACTTAGGGGTTATAGGTGTATTTAAATTGTTTATCTGGTCTTGATTTAATTTTGGTATGTGGCACCTATCAAGAAAATTGTCTATTTCTTTTAGATTTTCCAGTTTTGTGAAGTACAGGTTTTTGAAGTATGACCTAATGATTTTCTGAATTTCCTCAGTGTCTGTTATTATGTCTTCCTTTTCATTTCTGATTTTGTTAATTTGGATATTCTTTATCTGCCTTTTAGTTTGGATAAGGGTTTGTCTATCTTGTTGATTTGCTCAAAGAACCAACTCTTTGTTTCATTGACTCTTTGTATTGTTCTCTTTGTTTCTATTTTATTGATCATATATATTTTTTGGAGAGATGGAGAGACAACTGGAGAAATGACTCAGCCATTAAAGGCTAAGCTCACAACCCAAACATATTTATTTTGTACTCTGATTTTTTACTATACATGTGTTGTACTTCTTTTACTAATTAATTGATTGGCATGTGTATGTGTGTGTTTGTTTTATTATATGATGCAAGGAGGGCACACATTCCCCAGTGTGCATGTGTATGTAAAGGAACAATTTTGTAGAGTTGGTTTTCTCCTACCTTTACATGGGTTCCAGGAATCAGACTCATGTTGCCAGGCTTTCCTTGCACATTTTTTGTCAGTTTTATCTCTATCCCTAAGTACCTTTAGGTGGTTTTGAACCCTAAGTGATACTCTAAATGACATTGATTCTTAAAGTTAAACTCTTGTTTGTTCATTGCTAATATATACAAGTTTAACTGATATTTGTGCATTGATTTTATAACCCACAAACTTAATAAAGTCACATATTAGTTCTAGTAGCAGTTTAATGGACTCCTTCAGATATTCATGTTGTTCTACACTATCATTCCACTTATTGCTTCAAGTGTGGGCTATTTCCTTCTCTTGTGCAATGTCACTGGATAGGGCATTTAATACAATGTTATAAATGGAAGTGGTTCAGTTTGGGCACATCACCTTTATTCCAGATCATAGAGGCTGTTTTAGTCCATGTTGTACAGTTAACAATAGAAAACTGCAGTCGGGCTGGAGAGATGGCTCAGTGGTTAAGAGGACCGACTGCTCTTCCAGAGGTCCTGAGTTCAATTCCCAGCAACCACATGGTGACTCACAACCACTTGTAATGAGATCTGGTGCCCTCTTCTGGCCTGCAGGGACACATGCAAGCAGAATACTGTATACATAGTAAATTAATAAATCTTTAAAAAACAAAAACAAAAAAAACCTGCAGTCTTGGTAATTTAATAATAATGAAGAGAAACATATTTCCTGCATAGTTTTGGAGACTGGAAATTGGATGGCCAAGGTACTAGTGTTTGACAAGAGCCTTCTCACTACATTATCCTATAGTGAAAGGTTAAAAGGAATAAAAGACCATAAGAAATCAAATTTGCCACTTTAAATCCCTTTTACAGGGTTGGGGATTTAGCTCAGTGGTAGAGTGCTTGCCTAGCAAGCGCAAGGCTCTGGGTTCAATCCTCAGCTCCAAAAAAAAAAAAGAGAGAGAGAGAGAAAACTAGACCTTACCTCCCAATAATTTTGCATTTGGGACTAAGTTACCAATGTAGAAGTAACTAACCGTTTTATTAAATAAGAAACACAGAGCCAAGGTAAAGATAAAAGCCCAAGAGGTCAGAGTTAGGAGCTTACCCGCGTGCTGCTGGCTAGCTTCTTCCGCCAGGAAACCTCTCCGAAAAGGAGCTACTTCCTGTGCGTTTGTCCTTAAATAGAGTTCTGGTTCTTCCTTCTCATTGGTCATAAACCCAACTACGTGGCTGTCTCATCACTGCCTCTCTGTACAGACCTCCAGGTCCTCTATGGTTGGTATTGAGATTAAGGGCGTGTGTCTCCAACGCACAGAGATCTACCTAGTTCTGCTTGCTGAGTACTGGGATTAAAGGCGTGCACCACCACCGCCCTGGCTTTCCCTATGGTTTGCTAAATAACTCTGACCTCTGGACAACTTTATTTATTAACATACAAATAAAATCACATTTCAGTACAAATAGAATACCACTATATCTCACCCTTTCTAATTTAATAAAAAGAGAAAAAAAGGAAAGTTGTAACTAATAAGAAAAACTATATACAAAAGTACAATAACTATATACAATATATACAAGTGATGAATACCTAAACAATGTCTAGTCCATTTGTATTTGACAAATTCAGAGAAAATAATTCCATTACTTATCCTAATTTGTTAAGTCCAAAATATACCTAATTCCTTTCTATCCTAACTAATTTTCAACTATAATTAATTAATCTTCAACTATAACTAATTAAACTTCGACTATAACTAACTAATCTTCAACTCCCTCAGAGACCCAAGAAGGAAATAATATTACCTAACAAAAATAAAAAACAAGAAGTGCATGCAAGCAACTTCCAAAAAAATTGTGAGTTGACAGAAACAGCCAGCCGCCTGGACAGTCACCTGAGGTTTCTCCGCAGTGTTGGGGCATCATCTTCAGCCTATAGGCTTAGCGTATCTGACAGACTCATTTGTGAAGTAGGATGTACACAAGGTCAACAGTTCAACCTCACCTTGGGTGAGAGCAGTCCATGTACCAGAAACACCTGAATTCCACTAGTGTCATGTCCTGATTCAGGATTTTAAATTCTGGAAATTGTTGATGGTTTTTGAATTCAGCTGTCCATTCTTCTTGACTATGTACGTGTGGCTTCATCTCAGCATCCCGTTCTTCTCCACATCCCTCTATTAAATGCCAGTCTGTTATTGAGAGGCGTGAGCTTAGTTACTCTTCAAGAATAACTGTTTCAGCTGCTGTTCCATTGCACATCAGAAGCCATCGGCCCACTGCCTGTTCAGCTGCCTTCGAAGAAAAGGGCACTGTACCTTTTCCGGATTGCAAAGGCCACTTCAGGGATGGTGCCATATTGTCCTGGCCTCAGAAGATGCCTTTTGATAAAGCCATAACCACACTTGTTTTGGCAAGAATCCGTAGTCCTTTATTTCATGTCTGTCCATTTTGTCCTGTTGTCAGCAGTTGATTCGAGGATACTTTGTTGTCCAGTGGCTAACATTTGCCACAATGAAAGTTAACTCCATATGCAGTTTCTTCAATGCCCATATTCTCTCTGAAGTAGATTGGTACTGCCAGGAGCCGACATGTCTCATAGTCATAACAAAAAAGAAAAATTTTCTAAGTTATTAAAACATTTTAAATGCCATTTTCTGTAGATCTCTGAAGGGTTTGAAGATGACCTGTCTATCTAAAATATATCTGCTCAATTTTGAAAATATACCTAATATGACTACAAGTTCTATTGTAATGTCTAACTACTAACTTTCATTTCTTTATATCCTAATAGTTGGTAATAATAACATTCAAGAATCAGCAATTTGCATTATTTTGTTAAATGAATGGTATAAGTACAATTAGAAATATACATATAGCATTTTCTAACAATATCAATTTCAATATATATAATTTGTATATAATATAAAACAATCCAATCCAATGTAAAGTATTTAAAACTAGTAATTGTCTTTTTCTTTTTTCTCTTTTTTTTTTTTTTTAACAAGAACCTTAAATCTAACCTCCTTTGCTTAGACCTTTTCCTAACCCTTGATAACAACTTGTAACCAACCCCTCTAAACAATGAAAATTATCCCAGACCCAAAACCCATTAAAAAACCAAAAAACCACCCGTCCCACACCACCTCTTTGGGAACGTGGGCGTCGTATTCTTAAAATTGCTTCCTGCTGGGCATGGGCGAAGGTATCTTTATTCTGAAAAGAAAAATTTTAGGTTAATTGTCAAATTCTAGGAAAGGTAACTATATCCTTCGTTATCCAGTCTGTGTATAATACCAAAGTTCAGGATTTATCTCAAGTCCTTATTCAAGTAGTCTTTGAGAATGGATCATCTCAGTCAGCACTCTCGAAATTGCTCTGAGCACCTCGTAGTTCAAAGCTGATCTGTAGATGATGTTTGTCAGCTTAGTGATGTTATTATTGTCCACGTGGAATTGTTGTTGTGGGGCCCCATCTTCTTCCTGGAGACTTCAGTTGATGTTAGGCCTAGCCGTGATTTCCTGTAGAAAACTGATAAGAGACTCGAACACAAAGACATATATATGCAACTAATTGAAGCCTTTTTTCTAGAATTAGTTAGTACTCTATATGACCATTCATATCTTAGCAAAGTTTAAAATGTATATCTATCTATCTATATATATATATTAATCTTTTAAATTTGATATAAAATTCATACTTTAAGAAAAGTTTAAAGAATCAGAATAAAATCAAAGAGTTGAGATTAGTAATAGAATAGTCCCTTAATTAATTTGGCTTTTTTTTTTTTTTTAAATTTTTTCTGTCCCATAGCAGAAGATGGCTCTTCTTCTGGTATGATACAGGGAGTTTGCATTTTCCTTTTAACAACATGCTTGAGTTTAAAGAAGGAGAGAGCCATTCTCCAACTCCAAAGTCAGCTTTAAATTTTAATTGAACTGGGACTATTAGAAGATGAATAGTGTTAAATTTCTTTAGAGAAGAGTAGAAACAAACATTTAGGAAGACATAAAATTTTTTAGATGATATACCAATAGGTCATTTTACTCTGTTTCCTGGGATAGATGGTTTGTCCCTTTTCTTCAGTTGTCTCATTTGTCCAGTGTTCTCCAGATTCCTTAGCCTTCATTCTCCTAAAAGACAAAAACAAGAACCTTTCCCCAAGACTAATTTTGGGGATGTTCCTCTTTGGCAAGTTATTATCTGATTAAATGAAAAGACATGTGTTACCGGTATAAGTTAGTTTAAATTGGATGTTCATGCTGGTTGATGAACTATCACCTCCTTTAATTAAGAGATCTCTCTTGTTCAAATCGAACCTTTATCAATTTTGATGGTACCCACAGCTTATCTTCTCCTGTAGAAACAAAAGCAAAACCTCGTCCCCAACGTAACACATACCCTGGTTTCCATT
>CABHPQ010108691.1:0-12664 GCA_902168405.1 Peromyscus aztecus
AATATTTGATAAGGACAGTGGGGTATATCTTTATGCAAATAAAGCTGACTGATATGGTAGGCATGATATGGAAGATTAATTAACTCAGTGCGGACAGTACCAACCACTTGCTGAATAACTGTGAACAGGGAATTGTACCCATTTATTCTAAATGTACATCATCTTGGGGCCCTGTGATTGTTACTACAGTGTAAAAAACAGTACACAAACTTCCTTACATGGCCATCACAAATATAGTGTTTTTTTAAAAATAATGCCTTACTACTACTTACTTCAATCAAAAATGAAATTCATGAATGTCCCCTCACTGGATTGTAAGCATATTAGAACAATGTACAATTAATTCTGCTTACTAATTTAATTGATTCATGAATGAGACTTAGGAACTCATGAATTTGTAATTATCCAGGTGGTTGGAGGAAAAATGACAGATTTAGGACGTCTTGGTGCTTTCATCACCAAAGTAAAGAAGGGTAGCCTGGCAGATGTAGTTGGACACCTAAGAGCAGGTAACTTTTCTCTTGTTTCATATAACCGATTTGTTCTCTCTAAAAATTGATGAGTTTCAGTTTGTGTTCAGTTATTTATTTATACATGTGAATTGTCAGTAAGTCATTGTAAAGCATGGATACAGCTCTTTTCCTGATACAAATGTTTACCAGTTCATTTATAGTTGTCTGTACATAAGTGGCAATTAGGAAATAGAAAGATTAGGGATCTTTTATAGAAATAAAATCATAGATGCAAATTAGTGAAAGAATGCTTATTTCATAGGTGACTTTGTAATATTACAACAAAAATTTAAATCCAAAGTGCATTAGCCTTGTAAAAAATGTATTCTACACTATTGTCTTTCATAATGTGTCAAAACACTAATTTAGGAGTAGTAACTGGTGTTTTGCATATAACCTTATCATGGTAATGATTCCTATACAGATTATTTAATGAATTGCAGGTTAATTTAAATGTGACATGCTACTTCTATAGAATTTGGATGTTTATTTTGCTCTGTATAGCCTTACGTAACACAGTAAAGAGAAAATCACTGAATATACTATAAATTCAGTAGCAACACAACTTAAAATTGCTATTGATAAGTTGTTAATTTTTAATTTTAGGTGAAATAATAAAAAGTTTTAGTGAGTTTCACTGTAGATAATGGGTAACTATGTCAATAAAGATAATTGTTGATACAAGAATAAATCTGAAAAAAGTATAGCAATCCCATGGTAGCTAAAGCTAGCAAACTTTAGCTATTAAAAGCAAACTTTTGCTACTCATTTTTTTTTTTGCAGATGAGAACAGTATATCAACTTTTCAATTTTGTTGTGTTTTCTTAGATGATTCTTGTAGAAGTGAATGAAGTTGTTGCTCTCTGTAACATAACCTGTTGTTTCCACGTCTTTAAGACCCTCCTGATGATCTGGGAGCCTGATAGCTTAAATCTAGAATGATAAAGCACAGCTAAAATAATTGTAAAACATACAAGTATGCTTTTCACTTTAAGCAGTGGATTTGGACCAAATGAAAGTACCTTTAATTTTACTTTTTATAGACTCAATGATAGAGACAATTGGACATGTATTTTAGTACGCAAACTGACTTCTATTTTTGTATAATAGCCTTAGCTCATAAAAGTCACCTGTGACATTATTTTTGACCTTTGCTCGGGATCTGGAACCTTCTTTCCATCTTCCCTGGAGTCATATAGACTGATTCCCCTCCAAGTCAATGCGGTTTGCTGTGGCTCGGTTTAACCATCCCAAACACAAAAACCGGCACCCGCACACCGGTGCCTCTAGATTCATTTGTGTCTCTTGCTTATTCTTCAACTCACAGCTCTGTAGGTCGGCCCACAGAGAGCCTACAGAGCTCCCTGGCTATGTCCATGTCCCTGTGCCCTGGCAAGCTTCCTCCGTCCCCCACAAGACTTGGTCAGCACCAGCTGTCAACCTGCTCTGATGGCTGAAATCTCTTTCATCCTTCAGTGCTCATAATTCAAATGTTTCTTGATATCTCACCTAGAGCAATAACTAATTACTACCCTCCTGGTACCACCTGGCTCTACTTCTGTTCCTCATTGGGTGACTCTAATTGCAGGAAACATATTATTTAAAGGTTTTTGTACTGGTTTCTGTGTTATATTTCCGCCATGAAATATAAAGACAAAGTGTTGTTTTCATCTTTTCCTCCTCATTGACTATATCTACCTGAGGTGATTATCCATGGATAAGTAAATGGTCTGCATGGTATTAAATACTTCCTGTATTCAGTTTTATTGCACTATGAATAAATTAAAGCATGTATCAGTTTATGTTAATATTAAAAGTTATGTGCCCAGGTTTCTGTCAGTTAACTAGAGTAAATAACAATGCATTACTTTTGCAAAATAATGGTTTCAATCTGCTTTTGAGTATTAAAGTCAATTTATTTATATTCACCATTTTGCAAAAAAGTGATAGAACAAAATGTAATAGGAATTATCAGGGTAAGTACTATTTTATGAAATATTTTCCCAGCATACAGAATATGCACATTGCTACATATTGAATATATGTATGTCTAATGAACTGTGCATAATTATGTATAATTCATTAGATATAAATATATATGTCTAATGAACTGTGATGTTAAACTTTGTTTTTTTTCTTTGGTCAAAAAACATTTTGAATATTGACAACATATTGTGAAAATGTATTCCTTTCCTTTATTCTTATCAGTGAAGTATATCAGTGAAAATCTTTATAGGTAACTTCTTAGGTCAAATTATTAATATTTATTTAATTATTGCTAATAACCATATTTTTAATGAAACTTAAGCAACACTCATGCTTTTTACTCTTAAGGAAAGAAATTCTTAGAAAATAGGAATTACTTTAAATTTTTTTTCATCAGTTATAAAAATGACTTGATCCAAAAATTACATGTTTGCCTTTACGTGTAAAATGTTATTAATTAAACACTGATTTTAGTTAGGTATGTAATTATTTTAGGACCTGAAATGGTGAGAACAGCATAATAAGCAGGACAGGAGAAAAGTAAGCCACCTCAAAGGGCCATTAATGCAGGGATATCTCACCTGAATCTACCACTGTGAGCTGGAAGGTCCTGGCAGAGGACCATTTAGGGTCTAACACTTTTATGAAAATAAATCTTTGTCTCCAAATCATCTACTTTTAAAGCTGGTGTTAAAATAACAACCATCAGTTGCTTTACTTTTTTTTCCCATGGGACATCATGTTTCTGTCCTTCATTGATCTTGGACTATCTCAAAAGAAATCAGTACTATATTAATTCTCTCTTGCCTTAAATATTTCCTCTTGTTACTTTAGTATTCACTACTTGCTGTGTATAGAATGTGTGTGTTATGAACATCTGGAAGGGGGTTAACTGTCATGCAACAGTTTTCACATCTGCTTGCTTTGTGACTGCCATGGCTACCTATGTTACCTTACCTATGGATATGAAATCAAATCCTTTCATGCATTTTTATTCTGTTGTGCATCAGGCGAAGACAGTGGCGCCTGACTTAGACATGGAAAATCCGTGCTAGAAAATGTTTATTGTTACTTTTAACAAAACTAAACCAAAACTTCTGCTCACTTAATAAGAATCCTTCATATGCAGAACCACCTGCATTTCTTAATACTATATTACAGGGCATGCTGCTAACCCTTGGTTTTAATGTTTCCAAATAGGCTGTGCTAATTTCCATCCCATAGCATGAGATTATTTTTATATTATTTCTGGTATATCTAAAAAAATAGAGTCAGTTTGGTATTGGACTATTTTTTAGTGACCAGTAATATTTGGGGATAAAAAGCCAAAGAAGAAAGTAAAGGTGGTTAGAAGAACCAATTAGCTGACATTATATGACAAGTCATTTTACTTCTGAGAGCAAAGCCTTGAGTATTAAGTTATTGGTGTATGGTTTGCATTTCTTTGTTAAAAAAAAAAGAGAAAAGATAAGAAAAGTACACAGAACATGTAAGGTAAAAAATACCCTTCTTTTTAAATTCAAGGGGATGAAGTTCTAGAGTGGAACGGCAAACCCCTGCCGGGAGCAACCAACGAAGAAGTTTACAACATTATTTTAGAATCAAAATCAGAACCTCAAGTTGAAATTATTGTTTCAAGGCCTATTGGGTAAGGCTAAAAACACTTACTTCTGAAGCTTAGTGAATTACATGTATTAGCAGGGTTTGACAAAGAGTGTGGACATTCATACGGCACATGTTAACATGGATAGCTTTTTTTTCCATCTATTATGGGCATATATAATAGGCTATAAATTCTTCTTAACTTTTAAAATTAGAATACTGGATTCTAATATGTTAGAATTATGTTAACATATGTCTAATATGTTAGAACTCCGGTATGTTAGCAGCTCCTCAATGGACCAATATAAAAGTACCAATATTTATTTTTCAATATAACAAAGTATTGACTTTCGTTGATTAACTACAGATTTTTTTTGTAATTTCTTATTTAATCAGTGGTGTTTCCTTTAAGGGAATAACCAGCCAATTCATCTTGTAACATTTAAATTATTAATGATAGTATACATCTCCAATAACTTCTTATTCTATAAAGGAGAAAATATTTTTCCATACACTTACAAAAGAGTGGTTGCAGCTTTTGTTTGAAACCAGACAGAGGATATTGAGTATTTGAATATTTGAATCACTATAATATATGGTATTTGTAAAACTTTAGTTTTAAACATGATTCAGTAATCTATAGACAGTAGAATATTTCTCTGTATCTGTCTTCAGTTCCCAATAGTGTTAGCATTTTCTAGCAAACCCAACAAGTCTAGAGTAAAAATACATTTACCATTCTATAAATTTTAGTAGACATTTTTAACTATGTCATTATAGTGAGCTCACTATATGAATTTATTCTTGGAAATAATTTTTATATCAATTTGCCAAGCTAAGATATTACAGAGCTCTGATTTGAGACATTTATGTTGAAAAACTGTTAACTCTAATTTTTATTGTTTCCATGAGTGTATATCAATGTAAAACATACATGAAAATAGCCATCCTAATATTGATAGAATGCCAAAGTATGATCCTACTTCACAGACCATTAATATATAAAACTCTAAAACAAAGCCAAGCTTTCAACTAACTTTAAGTGATGACAAAGAGTAAACACTGAGCACATTTCCAAAAATATTATATATTTCCATGTAGGCTTTTAAAATAACACCATAATTTTTGCTAGTTTTATGTGATATATGTTCTAGTGCTGAGGTACATATGACACTGAAAAAAGAGGTAAGTAAATTGGGAAATAATCAAAAGTATAAAAATGAAATTTATACTTGACCCCTGCACACATAGCCAGATATTTTGTAGATATAGAGGGCTTTCAGAGTACTTAGGTAAAACAGTGATTTACCATGGCTTAAGAGAACAACAGACAATTAAAGCAGACTGGAACAATAATGTGACTGTTGCTTTTATACTCACATTGCTTTGAAGTCATCATCTGCATATCCAAACCCTCCTCCATCATGGAGCCTGGAATTCAGAGGGGCATGACTTTGAAGACTGTGTCTGACTAAACATCAAAGCTGTCGTATACATTACTTCAGTAATAATGTTTAATGTTGTTAATGTTTAATTCATTGACATAGTGATTTTAGGAATCATTGTAGATAGAACTCATAACCATTAACACAGATTAAAAGCATAAGCTCCTTTCAGATGTTTTGGGAGGCTCTTGGCTTTTATGCTTCTAATCATTTTTAAAATTATTGATCACAAGACTTGTGAGTAGAAAAAAACTAAGAAAACTTGTGTTAATAAGTGGAACTGTCTGCATGGAAATCTTGCAAAAGCAATTAATGCTGGCCCAAAATGACTTTAGAGTTTTTAAAACAACTTTTCCCAGTCTCCCTTTCAGTAACATATAAAATATGTCAGAGTTACGCATTCTGAGTTTTTAACTGACTGTGTTAAGATTTTCAAAGAACTTTTACAATCTAAAAGATCATCATCCTGATTTTTAAAGATAAATTTTTTCCATTTGCTCAAATGAATGGAAAGGCAATTGTCATTGTGGAAGTAGTTGTATTTCAGGAATTATAAAGAAATCTCAATTACTAGTTCATGGAAATTATATAAATTGGCATTTATGTTCAAATATATGATACAATACAGTTATAAAATATGAGCATGAGGTTTTATCATCTGTAGAAATAACTGAATATAGTTAATTATAAAATTAGTTTGTACAAAAAGTGACGAGGCATCAAGAACCAAAGTAGAAAACAAAAGAGTAAAAATAATCCAAGAGAATTTAGGCTGTAAGGGAAGTAATTAAAATAATTTAACTGATACGCTGATAATTCTGTTGGCACCAACTCCAGTCTGCTTTAATATACCATATTAACACTTGCATGTTATTAATCTCCTTAAATTACTACTAAAATATTTTTGAAAAAGGAGAGGCGAACTGGACATATACAAGATAATGCCCAAGCCAAGGTGGTCCAGGGTTCTTATGGGATTTTAAGGTCTCAGTAGAAAATAGATGAAGCTGAAGTTATCTTAAGTATTTTTTTTTCAGAGTAATTTGTGAGCATGGCAGGAATGGGGACTCTCACAACTCACTTTAACCATGTAGTGTAATAGCCATGTATTTAGCAAACCAGTATAGAGATAAAAATCTCTATAAGGGGCATATGTTTGCATATATATATATATATTATATGTGCCATGTATATATTACATGCACATACACGAACTATTTTGGCTTTTTTGTTGCAAGCTTGCACCATCATTAATTTCCAAAGCAATTCATCCTTTTAATTTTCTTAACTTTGCCCATGGTATTCATCATTTCATTTACTTATGAAGAAATATTTCCATCTGTTTCACTCAGTAAACTCTTTCAGATGTGTTTGTAAAGCATATTACTGATTTGTAAAATTTGTGTCATTTTGATTTTCTAGAATTGAAACAAAATATTACCTTTAACATTTTTTTTTAATTTCCAAAACCTGCTGTTTTGGTAGTAAAAATATTGTGGGGAACGTATCCACAATATTAGTCTGATTGTTGTCATGTTAAAGTATTTTGCTGTTAAAACTATATAAAAACTTCTTTTTTTACTGCAGTTTTCTTTATGTGGTGTTTGGCATTCATGCACATTAGTCGTTACCTAAATAGTATCTCTCCTTCATTTCTACACCATAAAGACCCCAAAGGACTGTCACCTCACTGAAACAGAATGGGCTGTGGTTGCCTCAGGCAGGGTAACTTACCTAACGGGATTTTCACTCTACCTGTTTCTTTTAGTGACATCCCCCGGATCCCTGAGAGTTCCCATCCTCCCCTGGAGTCCAGTGAGTAATAGCATTTCCTTGTTATTAAAAAAATATATTCAACTAAATTAGAAAATAAGATTCATTGTTTTCCTTAATCATTTGATGTAAATGAATTAATATTACCATTTGCCTGTCTTTGCTAATGTCACATTTCGCAATGATAGTAATGCTCAAACCAAGGTGGTCCAGGCCATGTTCACTAATCTAATTACTAACTCAAAGATTGTTCCTTACCAGGAATTTTTCTTTTGCTCATTTTTGTGCCCATACAAACATTCTCGTTTCAGTATCCTTCTTTATAATATAATGTTGAAAGTGTTATGTTTGGGACAGGTGTTTTGAGGGAAACTGAGGCAGACTACTGGAGAGTAAAGAGTCTATGAGAAAAATTATTAGCTCCATGAACAGACAGCAGGGGTCTCACAGCATGGTGAGAGCATCATGGAGACTTCAGACCCCAGTAGCAGAGGCAGAAGGCGAGGCAGGACCTCTGGAAAGTTAGAACCGGCATGGCAGAAGTGGGGGCCATTCTGTGCTTACAACATTCTGAAGATGGTGGAGGTCTCACACCAAGAGCTTGCAGCCGGGCTCTCTGATTCCTGGTCAAGAGACAAAGAAGGTAGTTGGGGCCGGGGGCGCAGGATGTATCTAGTTAATACCCCCTTTGAAGTTAACTGGCTTCCCTGGTAAGAAATCCTAGCACCTATATATCTGACCATGTCTCAGTAGGCATGCCCTTTGTGTCTGGGAGGTGAGGCTTGAGCAAAGGCCTGATTCTGACATTGCATTTTCACTAGTAGTAAATCGGTACATTGTACAGAAAAAAAAATTATTGTGGGCTGAATATTATGACACAGGTTTACAGTCTCATATCTTGAAAGGCAGATGCAGGAGATTACAGGTTCAAGACTAGCCTGTACTACTTGTTGAGAATCTATCTCAAGAAAACAAAACAAAAATAATTAAATAAATAAATAAATTAATTAATTAAGATTCTGAAACTTGACTATCCAAATCGATTGATAAGCAGCACAGTCTGAAAAGAGTCTAGATCAGTGGTTCTCAACCTGTTGGTTGTGATCCCTTTGGGGGTTGAACAGTGCTTTTATAGGGGTCACCTAAGTCCCTGAAAGCACAGATGTTGACATTAAGATTGATAACAGCAGCAAAATTATGGTTAGGAAGTAGAAATGAAAATTATTTTATGGTTTGGTGTCACCACAACATAAAGAACTGAATTAAAGGGTTGCAGGATTAGGAAGGTTGAGAAACACTGGTCTAGACACCTTAATAACTAATTTTCATACCATCACGTAATAGTGTCACATATGATATTGGAAGTCTGTGGGTGTAATAGAGTTCAGTGATGGAGTGTGTGACAGAGTGTGTTAGTGTACAGTGGTCAAAGAATTACCTGCATAATAAGTAAAGTCACTCAGAGTGGGATAAGATCATATTGCGTGTAATGATGCTTGTAGATAATGAAATTTTGTTGATAATCTGGAAATTATTGGAATTCAATCAAAACTGGGGCTTGATTCTCTAGGTATTATTACAGAATTCATCTTATATGGCAATAAACTTAAATGGATTTAAGGAAAACTAGTGATGAGAAGGGAAATAAAACATGATCATACTGAAGAAGGAACCTCTGGCCAGGTTACCACACAAAAACCTATTCCATCATGTTCTCGTGTTCATCATATTCTCAGCTGGAGCTGGGCCCAGATTTGGTTTGGGGCTTTGATGACCAATACCAAGAGATGCATGGAGAAAATTCCATAAATATTAGTAGTCTAGATAAAATAAAAAATAAACTCATTTTAATAAGATGGCATTATTATAAGAAACATATTTTAAGACCTAAAATGGTTAGTAGGATTAGGCTAAAGACACCTGATTAAAGAGAAATTTTATTTTATAGCTATATTTAATGTAGTTAAAAGTCTCCTTTTTAGGGCACAAAATGATGCATGGGGCTTCATTTAAATCTCATTTTGGAGTGGTTGACACAGAAGACCCAGCTCTCTTCTTGGAGGAAATAGGAGATAGTTTACTCTGGAGCCATTTTGAGTGAACATAGCCTGGGAACACAAACTTAGATAATTACATATTCCATGTTCTAGAATGGAAGCCGTTTCCTGTAGTTGTATAGATTTACAGAACAAAGAAAGCCATAAATTAAGGAAAGTTTAAAATACGTGGAGGGGTACGTTAGAGAGATGGTTACAGCGAAATGAGGGAAGCTTTTCTATAGGCTTATAATGCTATCTGATGACATTCTTAGCTTTGGGGTTGGTTGAAATTAGATTCCAAAGGTTTTTATCAATTAGTTACAGGATGTTAGTTCTGTCATGGAAATGGGCAAGGATAGTGAGTTCTAGGTGCTAAGGATAGTACAAGATAAGGTAACTAGTCTTTGGACCTATAACATTCCAACCCCTATGCATCATTGCAGTTTTAATCAATCTTTGTAGACACAGTTTCTGTTCACGGACTATAGGAAAGAACTGTGTGGGTAGCATACCTCAGTGTAATTCCACACTATTTCTCAATGAAACACTTACTGAATTTTGAGTGCATATGTGTTCAAGAACTTAGCAGGGTGATTGCTTTTCATAGCATCCTGTTTTTCTGCATGTGCCTGGGTCCAGAGCAGCAGCAACCTCCATTACATGAAAGCAGAGCAGTAAATTAATGAGAAATACTATTCTCAGAAGTTTAAGAGATTTATTTGTAACATAAAATTTAAGAGAGATAATTTATTTTTTTAAAGCATGATGAAATCTAAATTTAAATGTGGCTCATAAATTGTGTTCGATATCCGTTCATATCAATTTATCAGCAAATGTTCACTGGTGGCAATAATTAACTCAACAGGCAGCCTCTTCCTTGTAACTGCTTCAGAAAGCTTTTCATTGATGTAACTTATGACAGCTGATACAGAACAATTCAAAATGTGAATAAGATCCTTCATGTTGAAACAAATGAATGCAGTATCATATTATATCATCTAAAACAGATAATTAACCAAAGAAGACATAAAGAACTTTTCTAGTGCTATCCCATGAAAAGTAAATTCTACATCGAATAGTGTTAGCTATGTCTTTATACAAATTACAGGTCCATTTACCTTTTGGTTCAAACATGTATTCCTTACACTAACATGTGTTCATTTTTTTTTTTAATTCTCATTTTAGGCTCAAGTTCCTTTGAATCTCAGAAGATGGAAAGGCCTTCCATTTCTGTTATTTCTCCAACCAGCCCTGGAGCTCTGAAAGATGCCCCCCAAGTCCTGCCAGGCCAACTCTCTGTATGTAGTTTTATATGCATTAAATGGCATTAGGGTTTGTTCTTTGAATGCATCATTAAAAATCGTCTGGACTTCCTGAGCCTCCAGCGAATACATAGTCATTTGGAACTATCACCTACTTCACCATTGGTTTATGTATCTCTTCAGCTTGTCCCTCTAGTCACACATATTGACATAGAAATGTTTACTGAATATTTACAGTGTGCTAAGTGCTCTAAACATTAGCTGGTAAATGGTAACATTTGGAAAAATATTCATACTTTTGGTAAGTTACGTCGATGTTCCAGAGTAAGTCAATATTCACATACATTCATAGAAAGCCACGTTCAATTTTCTTATCCACTTTTATGGAGTCTGGTGCTAAAAAAGCTTAAATTTTTAAAAACCCCATTGTCTTCTTAGGACATTTGTTTGTGGAAAGGCAGCAGAGATGATGTCCAAACACAGTGGCCAGCATACTTCCCTTGGATTTACTCGCTAACCAGGGGAACCCTGGAGAAATAAACTGGCCAACTGTTATGAATAGCTAGCTCATAGATTAAAAACAGAAACTGAGACGTTTGTGTTAATAACGAAGATGAAATCTTGCTTCAGATGGTTCCATGAAGAGTTGTGTTTTCTGTCTTTAGTGCTGTGTGGCTTTCTGTGGTCAATCTTGATGCTTTTCTTTGATTGATAGGTCAAAGAAAATAAACTTATACTCACTGTTATTTCCAAGTCCTCCTTATAATATAAGAAAAAGCATAACCTGTTTTGCTCAGCTGCTTGGGCATTTTTTTTTCTCATTGTGGTTATCTCTGGCTCTTCACCTACACCATTAAAGGGCGTTAAAGCCTAGACTGGTTGTATAAAAAACAAAACAAAACAGAAGGTTGAATTCATACATCTCCAGATCCTTTTCCTGTTCATTGCAGTGATGAAACAGTCCCATTTAATTTAGCTTGTTCTGTTATTATGACTTCTGAATACACTATCTCACATACCCACTAGGCATTTGTATTTAAATGTATTTACTTAAACAGAAAATCAAAAGTAACTTCTAGATTCAAAGACAGAATTGAAGTTAACACTGTGAGTTTAGTGACATATTCTTGCTACCAGAATGGACTCTGTGTTTAAATCTAATTTGAGGTCACCTTGTGTTTCACCATTTGGCTCTAGCATGAGGAATTCATCATTAGAGGTGTCACTCAGCCTTCGTATTATTTGGAGTATCACTTATGTGCTAAGCCTTCCCTTTCTTTTTCCTTTCTTTCATAATAGCTAGCTTATATGACAGAGAAAAATTTTAGGAAGCAACAACCTTTGCCTGGTGCAGAGTAGGCCTAGGGTGAATATGTTCCCTGACCTCTTCCCTTCTTTCTTAATCAATTCTTATTTCAGCTACCAATAGTACTAGAAAGCACTTTGAAAATTTTTTATTTTATTTTTGAGATTATGATTACATCATTTCTACTTTCCCTTGTTTCCTTCTAAATCTTTCCATATCCCTGGCCTTGTTCTTTAGAAAGGACTTGAAACAACCCTAAAATAAAGTCATTGATGATCAACACCTATTGTGTTTGATATAAAAAAATATTATGATGACTTCAATATTCCCAGAATTAAGCTCCAAAGCTACACAGAGAAACCCTGTCTCAAAAAACCAAACAACAACAACAACAACAACAATAATAATAATAATGATAATAGTTGTATTAGTTGTATGTACAGGCTTTTTCTTTTGGGCCATCAACCAGCTCCCAAATCATGACACAGAGCTTAGGCTCATTTCTGGCTAGCTCTTTTAACTTAAATTAACCTGTTTCCTTTATTTACGTTTGCCTCAGGGCTTTTTACCTTTCTTTCTTCTGCATATCTTATTTTCACTGCCTTTCGTGTCTGGCTGCCTGGTTTCTTGTCCTGGGGGTGTCCCTCTCTTATCTCATTCCTCTCTTTCCCAGATCTCTCCTTCTATTTATTCTCTCTGCCTGCCAGCCCTGCCTCTCCTTTTTCTGCCTGGCTATTGG
>CABHPQ010108692.1:0-15111 GCA_902168405.1 Peromyscus aztecus
TGGGAATTTCTAGGAATCTGGTTGCTTTTCTCCAACAGCAAAAGGGAGATGTGATTTTTTTCTTTTAAAGCATCGAAAGAGACAGCCAACTACAAAATTGAAGTTCAAGGGCAATTAAACCTCTTTTTCCTGTGGTATTTTTCTGTCCTGTGCATATGTTTGATCTCCCTCTCTCTGTATTGTATGTATGTGTGTGTATGCTTGTGTGTGTGTACAGGTGTATACACAGGCTCTTGTGTGTAAGTACAGGCACAGGTGTGGCCCACTCAAGTGGGAGGGTTGTTTTCCACCTTGTTTAAGGCAGGGTCCCTCTTTTGTTGTTTTCTGTTTCACAAGTTAGGCTAGTGGCCCCATAAGCTTCGGAGGTCACCCCTACCCACTTCCTGGGTTTGCGTTAAGAATGCTGGGGTTACAGATGCACACTACAGCTTGTGGCTTTTGCATGGGCTCTGGGGCTGCAAAGGCAGGTCCTCATGCTTACATGGAAAGCACTTTGTTTACTGAGCCGTGTCTTCCGACGCCAGGGTACTTTTGAAGACTGTTTTTCGACACATTCTTCCACAGGGACAATCTGTAGTTCATAGTCCAGAAAAACATCATGGCATGGACAGAGTTGCTGACTGGGAACTTGTCCAAAAGCTTGGAACCATCACTGTTTCTGTTCACTGTCAGCTATGCCCCTGTCCTCCACAGGGCTTCCAAAGTCAGGGTGCCTGAACTGTTTTCAGTTGCTGTTCCTCTCACACAGCATTCCCATCGCCTGACATAGAATAGCCACTGGGAAAACAGCATAAAAAGACAAAACCAGAAGCTTGTTATTTGAAAACATGACCTGACAATTCTTGATAAAGAGGGTTTGTACTTGTGTTTATAAATACTCTTAACATACATATAGGCATGGGACGGGGGTAACGGGTGACAGAAGATTACAAATACTGGAAGAAACCTAAACAATGAAGTCCAATCAGAGGATATTTTCTTGCTCTTCAAAGCACAATAAGATAGAAAAGGGTGGGAGAATGAGGCAAAGGAGAGAGTGGAGCCAGGTGGAAGGGGAAGAGCAGAGGCACAACAGCCCATGGGCTCCCTCAAAGTGTGACGGTGAAGGTCTTAAGAATAAACGACACTCTAGAACTTCACCTGAATCCCTGCACTCGCCTGTGAGTTTTGGAGTCTTCCATTTGGGAATGTGGATTCCATAAGGTGCTCAGTCCAACTCTGTCACAGGTTAAGTCACTGTCCCTAAGCCAAGGGCCACCATACTCATGAAGACAGCAATAAGCCTGGGGCCATAGCAGAACTCAGCCTGGGGTTGGACTGCATCTGAGTCTACCTCTGAGTTCCCCAAGCACTGCAGGAAAATAAAATGAGCCCTCAATCTGCCTTTTCTTTTGAGACCATGTACTCTGAGACTGCATGCTCAAGTTAGAGATTACTCTGTCTTGGGAAGTGAGTGATTCTGTGGAAAGGAAGTCTGTTAAAGGGATCAATGAGGGTGAAATCTTTTTTAATTATTATTAATTTTTTATTTATTTTACAAACCAATTGTAGTTTCCCCTCCCTCCTCTCCTCCCATTCCCTCCCCCCACCTCCTCCTACCCCTCCCCCCATCCACTCCTCAGAAAGGGTAAGGTCTCCCATGGGAGTCAACAAAGCATGGCATACCAAGTTGAGGCAGGACTAAGCTCCTCCCACCTACATCAAGGCTGAGCAAGGCATTCTACCATAGGAGGGTGAAATCTTAGGAAAGGAAGTGGGCATCCATTTCAGAAATGCCGGACTCTATAATTGCATTGGCTCCATAGATGAACACAGGGTGGAACTGACAGCTGAAAAAAAACAAGTTTCTCACCAGAGTCTTGGCTCCTGGCATCATGTGACAGGTGGTGAGCACTGATATCAGAGGATGAGCTGTGAGACCCAGCTCCTGGCATCACATCACAAGTGATGAGCACTGATACAGGAGGATGAGCTCATCCTGACACACTATGGAAAACTGTGAGTGATCTATACATAATGAAAAAACAAGATGAGGATGAGATATAAAAACAAAACAAAAACAAACACAACTGGCATTAGTTTCAAAAAATAAATGATAATATTATTTTAATAGTAGTAAGATAATAAACACACACATAACCTATATAACACATAGAACCACATGCAAATATAATATTGAGGTAGATATATGTGTACGACATATGACATCACTTTGTCATAACAAACAAAAAACCACAAAATAGCTAAAATATGAAATTTGGTTTATTACCCAACTATATTTTCACTACATATCTGCTAAATGAAAAGGAGGTAGACAAAGTCTCATAAGATAACACTGAACAAAGATACTCATCATTAGACATTCCTCACTGTATGATGCTCATAGCAGGGTTATTTGTTTTCACTGAAGGGGCAAAGCAGAGGTGGTGGATACTGAACACGGGTATGAGGGGAGCCCCTGGCATGCTCTACCTTTTTATTTCATTTCTGATAGTATGTTAAGTTCATGAAGCTGAACTCTCGTGGAGTGTGTAGCTTGTATATAGTTAGTTGTTTTTGATAACTTTACTCAAAATTTACTGTATAATAAATCTGATAAAAATTTCCAGAACATATATTGACAATTATGAAAGAATCCTGGAAGATGTAAAGAGAGTCAAGACACAGAGATACCCTGACTTGAAACCCCCACCCCAAAAAAGAGAGAGAGAGTCAAGAAATAGACAGACTTATCTAGAAAATGGATTATAACATTCATTTATTTTTAATATGACATTTCTATGCATATTCATCTTCACTTTTAATACAATAGCAAGCAAAATTCTAATGACTATTTTGGAGGAAATTAATCAGCTTATAAAATCCACAGGAGTGCTAGATAGTTTTATGTCAACTTGATACAAATTAAAGTCATCTGAAAGGAGGGACCCTTTACTGAGAAAATGTTTCCATAAGATGGAGCTGTAGGCAAGCCTGTAGGATATTTTCTTAGCGATTGACTGGGGAGGGCTCAGCCCACTGTGGGTAGTGTCATCCCTGGGCTAGTGGTTCTGAGTTCTATAAGAAAGCAGGCTAAACAAGCCATTAGGAGCAAGCCAGTAAGCACCACCCCTCCATAGCCTCTGCATCAGCTCCTGCCTCCAAGTTCCTTCCCTGTTTGAGTTCCTGCCTTGGGTTCCTCAATGGACTGTGTCTTTGGGTATGTAAGCCAAATAAATCTTTTCCTCTCCAACTTGCATTTTCTTCATGGTATTCCATCATAGCAATAGGAACCCTAACCAAGACAACAGGAGACTACAAGAGATCAGAAGTTGTGTTAGAGACTTCAAACAAGAACAAAGACTAGAGTAGCTAACACAGGGTGTGTGGTTGTGAGCATAATGAGATAAATGCACATGTGCAGACTCTGTACAGTCCATGGAGATTCAAGACATTGCAGCTAAAAGAGGAGGATGCTTTTTCCAATAAGTCATGCTAGGTCAACTTACATCTGCATTTAAGAGTGATAAAGTTCAGTTTAATATTACTGACATTCAGAGAAATCAGTTAAGTGGATTGTAGATTTAAATTTTTTTTTTAAATTTTTCGAAACAGGATTTCTCTGTAGTTTTGGTGCCTGTCCTGGATCTCGCTCTGTAGACCAGGCTGGCCTCAAACTCACAGAGATCTGCCTGGCTCTGCCTCCCAAGTGTTGGGATTAAAGGCGTGCACCACCTGGCTGGATTGTAGATTTTTTAAAATGTGAATGACAAAGCATTTTCACAAATGGTTGATATTATTTTCAGGCCTTTCAAGATGGAAAATAGGAGAGAAAAGCACTAGATGTCAACAAAGAACCCGTTGGTTTAATCAGATTTAATATTAAAAACTCCTATTCATCCTAAGATGCCATTATGAGAACAAAAAGGCACACAACAATTTGTAGAACACACACATCTCATAGTAAGAACGTGTAGTTAAATTAATCTTTAAATGAAGTTTAAAAACTTCATAACTTACAAAAAAACATTAAAATGTCTTGAATAGACATATCCAAATAAATAGCAAGAAAAGGGGCTTCACTTCCCTAATTATAATTCATCTTCAAAAAAGGCAAAATAAACTCTCATTAAAACTATGAATTCCTCAGAGTGATAATAATGTAAAATTCTGGCATTTTCTAATGGTATTATGGAGTGTACTGAGAATTCTTATTCATTTCTGTGGAAGCATTGGCTTGGAAAAATCATGTTGCAGAATGATTTATACTATCTGCCGTAATGTGGACAAATTCATGTTATCTGACCATTTTATTCTAATCCTAGGTATATATGCAAAATATTTTACTGTACCTTCAAACTTGGAATAATCCTAAAATAAAATGTTGAACAGACAAAGTCAAACATTAAATGAAACATCATATGTAAGGTGAGTTATACAAATACAAAAACCCAGATGATAGCCATTCACAGTATTAGAATCAGATGACTCCTGATTAGTCACCTGCTATTTCCAAAAAAAACTTTTCCCAAATCCTCCAGGCTTGAACCAATGGCACTTTTGATATCAGTTTCTGAAGCTCATCAGAATACAGGTCTGGCTCAGTGTGTCCTCTGCTTCAGATTCTCCCACAGGGTAGAGTCAAGATTCCAGCTAGGGCTGTCATCGTCTCCTGGATCAACCCAAGTTTGGGACTCCACTTCTTCTCTGATTGTCTCTAGGAGGCTGGTCTCCATGCTGAACTCTCTACTAGAGAAACTTCAGGGGTGTAAGAATGAGTTCAACAAATGCAAATTAATAAATGTCACATGGCTTGTAAATGAACCCAATGACAGAAATTACACAATCATCTCAATAGATGAACAAAAAGATTTTGACAAAATGTAACATATGATAAAATGTATGATAAACTTCCTTAAGAATCTACGAATGGAAGGAACACACCTCAACACAGTGAAGGCTATATATTGATAAGACAAGAGTATTGACTTTCTCTATTCTCATTATAGTACTTGAAGTCTTACCTACAGCATTAGGAGAAGGAAATATAAGGGATTCAGGTAGAAACCGAAGAAGTCAAGTGTCCTTATTTGCCAATGATAGGATTCTATACATAAGAAACCCTAAAGACTCCACCAGAAAACTCTTAGGATGCTAAACACTTCCAGTGAAGTGGCGGGATACAAAACCAACTTTCAAAACCTAGTATCATTCCTATATACCATTAACATAAATATTGTGAAAAAATTGAAAAAATACATTTAAAATAGTCTTAAGTATGTTGGGATAGACCTCATTAAGAAAGTGAAATACCTTGCAATAAAAATTTTGAACACCAAAGAAAGAAATTAAAAAACAAAACCCCCAGAAGCTGGAAAGACTTCTCACACTGATGGACTTGCTCTGAAAACTATTGAAGGATCCTCAGAGGATTGTGCCTCCTGACAGCTACATATTGTCTACTGCTCTCCCAAGTTAACACCAAGATGGATTGTATGCTTTTCATTGGCCAGTGGGAAACTTCAATGTGGTAATGTTTTATTTATGCTCCAACAAATAAAGCTTGCCTGAAAATCAGAATAACTAGCCACTAGCTAACCATAGAGGTCTGGTGGTCTGTATAGACAGACAGGAAGTGATAGAGCTGGGCAGAGAGAGGAAGTGATAAGGCAGGGTGGAGAGAGGAGCTTGCTCTCTTTCAGCGGAGGATTTTGTAGGGGTAAGAACTAGTGGCTTGCTCTCTGCCTCTCTGCTCTTTCAGCATTTACCCTAATATCTGGTTTGGGCTTTTTATTAATAAGACCTTTTAAGATTCATGTTACACTTCAACATGCATGGCATTTACTTAACGAGGTTCATCCTCTTAGAATATTTTATGATAGTAGTCACAAGCAGTGAGAGTGAATTCATCTTTGCTATCATTCCCAATGGAGTTATCAGAGGGAGCCACATGAATGGCCTCAGATGAGGATCAGCTGAATCTAGAATAAATTACTGAATCCTTGGGGAAAAAAAGAGAGATGGTGGTGGTTAATCTTTCCCCTAGACCTTCAAAATAACAGCCAAGAATAAATTAACCCAAGAAGCTGAAAATGTCTTTTCCACAGAAAAAACATTAAAAACTGATGCAAACAAAACAACCAACAAACAAAAGAAACTGAAGAGGACACTAGATTAGAAGGACTTCCTGTGTTCATGGATCAAAGAGTTAGTATTGTGTAAATGGCTATATTACTGCAAGTTATCAATGTAGGTGGTACCAAAAAATGAAGCTGAAGATACAGAAGCACAGCCTGCTCTCCTTGGGCATAGTCCTGCTTTACCTGACATCTGGATATACTACCTTTGTTCCACACCTTTGGAACAGGCCCAGTTGCTTACACTTCTATAGAAAGGGCTTCCTGTGTTGCTAGAGAGGGTGTAATACAGGACTATTGGCTGTTCTGACCTGTAGTTGGCTGTTTTTGCTCTTTGCTCTTTATTCTTTGGGGGTCTACCACCCAGCTCCCAAATAGTCACATGGAGATTTACTCTTTCCTATGAATGTACAGCCTTAGCTTGGCTTATTTCTAGTCAGCTTTTCTTTAAATTATCCCATCTACTTTTTGCCTCTGGGCTTTTATCTTTCTCTGTTCTATATGCCTTTCTTTACTTCTTACTCCATGGCTTGCTGTGTAGCTGAGTGGCAGGCCCCTGCCTTCTCCTTTTGTCTCACTCCCCCCATCTTCTTTTTTTTTCTCCTGTTTATTCTCTCTGCCCACCAGCTTCACTTTTCCTTTTTCCTGTCTTGCTATTGGCCATTCAGCTCTTTATTAGACCAATCAGGTGTTTTAGACAGGCAAAGTAACACAGCTTTACAGAATTAAAAAAGTGCCACATAAAAGAATGCAACACGTTTGCATCATTAAACAAATATTCCTCAGCATAAACAAATGTAACACATCTTCAACTAATATTCCACAACACTGACTGCCTGGAGCTATCGCCAGCAGTGGACAGGTCCCAGCAGAGGATGTAAGGAGTTGACAAGGCAAGGAGGTGAGCCAGACCACAGTGGTGGTGTGGTGGTGGGGCCAATCTTGCAGCCTGACTGACTAACAGCCAGAGTGCTTCCTTATTTATGCATAATTTAGTAAGCAGTGATAGATTCATGTTGTTCCAAAACATAGTTCATATCATTTTTGGTTTTGAAATGTGTTTCACTTACCCTTGCTTATCTTTTTTCTTTCTTTATTTTTTTTATTCATTTTACATACCAACCACAGATTCCTCCCTCTTATCACTCCTCCTTCCCCCCCAGTCACCCCCAAACCATCCTCCATCCCCTCCTCCAAAAGGGTAAGGCCTCCCATTTGGGAGTCAGCAAAGCTTGGTACATTCGGTTGAGGCAGGACCAAGCTCCCCCCATCAAGGCTGAGCAAGGCACCTGACCATAGGCACTGGGCTCCAGAAAGCCAGCTCATGCACCAGGGATAGATCCTGATCCCACTGCCAGGGGCCCCTCAAACAGACCAAACTACTCAACTGTCTTCCACATGCATAGCGCCTAGTCTGGTCCCATGCAGTTCCACGGCTGTTGGTCTAAAATTTGTGAGTTCCTACCAGCTTGGTTCAGTTGTCTCTGTAGATTTCCCCATCATGATCTTGACACCCCCTTGCTCATATAATCCCTCTTCCCTCCCTTCAACTGGACTACAGAGCTCAGCCTGGTGCCGGGCTGTGGATCTCTGCGTCTGCTTCCATCAGTTACTGGATGAAGGCTCTATGATGACAGGGTATTCACCAATCTGATTACTGGGGTAAGCCAATTCAGGCACCCTCTCCACTATTGCTAGTAGTCTAATCTGGGGTCATCCTTGTGGATTCCTGGGAATTTCTCTGGCACCAGGTTTCTCCCTTATCCCATAATATCTCCTTCTATCAAGATATCTCTTTCATTGCTCTCTCACTCCGTCCCTCCTCCAGCTGGACTATCCTGTTTCCCCACATTCTCATCCCCCATCCCCTCCACTCTACTCTCCCCGCTCCTCGTCCCCAGTTTTCTTATAGAGATTTCATCTCTTTCCCCTTCCCAAGGTGATCCATGTGTCCCTCTTAGGGTCTTCTTTTCCTAGCTTCTCTGGAACTGTGGATTATAGTCTAATTATTCTTTGCTTTACATCTAGTATCCACTTATGAATGAGTACATACCATGTTTGTCTTTCTGAGTCTGGGTTACCTCACTCAGGATGATATTTTGTAGTTCCATCCATTTGACTGCAAATTTCTTGATATCATTGTTTTTACAGCTGAGTAATACTCCATTGTGTAATGTATCACATTTTCTTTATCCATTGTTCAGTTGAGGGGCATCTAGGTTGTTTCCAGGTTCTGGCCATTACGAATAATGCTGCTATGAACATAGTTGAGCAAGTGTCCTTGTGGTATAAGTGTGTATTCTCTGGGTATATGCCCAAGAGTGATATCATTGGGTCTTGAGGTAGATTGATTCCCAATTTTCTGAAAAGTCACCATACTGATTTCCAAAGTGGCTGTTCAAGTTTGCACTCCCAACAACAGTGGAGGAAGTGTTCTCCTTCTCCCCATCCTCTCCAACATAAGCTGTCATCAGTGTTTTTGATCTTAGCCATTCTGACAGGTATAAGATGGTATCTCAGTGTTGTTTTGATTTGCATTTCCCTCATGACTAAGGATGTTGAACAATTCCTTAAATGTCTTTCAGCCATTTGGGATTCTTCTGTTGAGAATTCTCTTTTTAGATCTACAGAGCCCATTTTTTATTTGGATTGTTTTGTATTTTAATGTCTAGTTTTTTTAGTTCTTTATGTATTTTGAAGATCAACCCTCTGTCAGATGTGGGGTTGGTGAAGATCTTTTCCCATTCTGTAGGCTGTTGTTTTGTCTTATTTACTGTGTCCTTTGCTTACAGAAGCTTCTCAGTTTCAAGAGGTCCCATTTATTAATTGTTGCTCTCAGTGTCTGTACCACTGGTGTTATATTTAAGAAGTGATCTCCTGTGCCAATGCATTCTAGGCTACTTCCTTCTTTCTCTTCTATCAGGTTCAGTGTAATTGGATTTATGTTGAGGTCTTTGATCCACTTGGACTTGAGTTTTGCTCATGGAGATAGATATGAATCTATTTGCAATTTTCTACATGTTGACATCCAGTTATGCCAGCACCATTTGTTGAAGATGCTTTCTTTTTTGCCTTTGTACAGTTTTGGCTTCTTTGTCAAATATCAGGTATTCATAGGTGTGCAGATTAATGTCAGGATCTTTAATTCGATTCCTTGGTCCACATGTCAGTTTTTATGCCAGTACCAAGCTGTTTTTATTACTGTAGCTCTATAGTAGAGCTTGAGGTCAGGGATGGTGATACCTCCAGAAGTTGCTTTATTGTACGGGATTGTTTCAGCTATCCTAGGTTTTCTGTTTTTCCATATGAAGTTGAGTATTGTTCTTTCCAAGTCTGTGAAGAATTGTGTTGGGATTTTGATTGGGATTGCATTAAATCTGTAGATTGCTTTTGATAAGATTGCCATTTTTACTATGTTAATCCTACCTATCCATGAGCATGGGAGATCTTTCCATTTCTTGATATCTTCTTCAATATCTTTTTTCAAGGACTTAAAGTTCTTGTCATACAGATCTTTCACTTGTTTTGTTACCCCAAGGTATTTTATATTATTTGTGGCTATTGTAAAGGGTGATGTTTCTCTGATTTCTTTCTCAGTCCATTTATCATTTGTATATAGGAGGGCTACTGATTTTTTTGAGTTAATCTTGTATTCTGCCACATTACTGAGGGTGTTTATCAGCTTTAGGAGTTCCTTGGTAGAATTTTTGGGGTCACCTATATATACTATCATATTGTCTACAAATAGCAAAAGTTTGACTTCTTCCTTTCCAATTTGCATTACTTTTATCTCTGTTTGCTGCATATTGTTCTAGCTAGAACTTAGAACTTCGAGTACTATATTGAATAGATATGGAGAGAGTGGACAGCCTTGTCTTGTTCCTGAATTTAGTGGAATCACTTTGAGTTTCTCTCCATTTAATTTGATGTTGGCTGTCAGCTTGCTGTAAATTGCCTTTATGTTTAGGTATGTTCCTTGTGTTCCTGATCTCTCCAAGACCTTTATCATGAAGGGGTGTTGGATTTTTTCAAAGACTTTTTCGGCATCTAATGAGATGATCATGTGGGATTTTTCTTTATATGATGGATTGTATTGACAGATTTTTGTGTATTGAACCACCCCTGCATCTCTGGGATGAAGCCTACTTGATTATGGTGGATGATTTTTTTTATGTGTTCTTGGAATTCAGTTAGCCAGTATTTTATTGAGTATTTTTGCATCAATGTTCATGAGGGAAATTGATCTGTAATTCTTTCTTTGTTAGATCTTTGTGTGGTTTGGGTATCAGAGTAACTGTAGCCTCTTAGAAAGTTTGGCAATGTTCCTTCTGTGTCTATTGTGTGGAACAATTTGAGGAGTATTGGTATTAGCTCTTCTTTGAAATTCCGGTAGATTTCTGCACTGAAACTACCTGGCCCTAGGCTTTTGTTGTTGTTGTTGTTGTTGTTGTTGTTGTTGTTGTTGTTGTTGTTGGTTGGGAGACTTTTAAGGACTGCTTCTATTTCCATAGGAGTTATAGGTCTATTTAAATTGTTTGTCTGGTTTTGATTTAATTTTGATATGTGATACCTGTCTAGAAAACTGTCCATTTCTTTTAGATTTTTCCAATTTTGTGGAGTACAAGTTTTTGGAGTATGACCTGATGATTCTCTGGATTTTCTCATTGTCTATTGTTATGTCTCCCTTTTCATTTCTGGTTTTGTTAATTTGGATATTCTCTCTGTGTCTTTTGGTTAGTTTGGATAAGAGTTTGTCTATTTTGTCAATTTTTTCAAAGAACCAAATCTTTGTTTCCTTGATTCTTTGTACTGTTCTCTTTGTTGCTATTTTATTGATTTCAGACCTCAATTTGATTATTTCCTGGTGTCTATTCCTCCTGGGTGAGTTTGCTTCTTTTTGTTCTAGAGAGTTCAGATGTACTGTTAAGTCACTAGTGTGAGATTTCTCCAACTTCTTTTTTTTTTAAAAAAAGGTTTATTTATTTATTATGTATACAATATTCTGCCTGCATGTATGCCTACAGTTCAGAAGAGGGCACCAGATCTCATTATAGATGGTTGTGAGCCATCATGTGGTTGCTGGGAATTGAAATTAGAACCCCTAGAAGAGCAGCCAGTGCTCTTAACCTCTGAACCATTTCTCCAACCCTCCAACTTCTTTATGTAGGCATTTAGAGCTATGAACTTTCCTCTTAGTACTGCTTTCATAGCATCCCATAATTTGGGTATGTTGTACATTCATTTTCATTGAATTCTAGGAAGTCTTTAATTTCTTTATTTCTTCCTTGACTCAGTGGTGATTCAGTTGAGCATTATTCAGTTTCCATGAGTTGTAGGTTTTCTGTAATTTGTGTTGTTTTATTCTAACTTTAAGACCTGGTGGTCCAATAAAATACAGGAGATTATTTCAATTTTTTTGTGTCTATTGAGATTTACTTTGTGACCAAGTATATGGTCAATTTTAGAGAAGGTTCCATGGGATGCTAAGAAGAGGGTATATTCTTTTTTGTTTGGGTGGAATGTTCTGTAGATGTCTATTAAGTCCATTTGAGTCATAACATCTGTTAGATCCTTTTTTTCTCTCTTAAATTTCTGTCTCACAGACATGTCCATTGATGACAGTAGGGTGTTGAAGTCTCTCACTATTAGTGTGTGGGGTTTGATGTGTGATTTAAGCTTAGTAATGTTTCTTTTACATATGTGGGTGCCCTTGTATTTGGGGCATAAATGTTCAGAACTGAGACTTCATCTTGATGGATTTTCCCTGTGATGAATATGTAATGTCCTTCTCAATCTCTTTTGATTAGTTTTTGTTTGAAGTTTATTTTGTTAGATATTAGGATAGCTACACCAGCTTGCTTCTTAAGTCCATTTGGTTGAAAGTCTTTTTCCAATCCTTTACTCTGAGGTAGTGTCTGTCTTTGAAGTTGAGGTGTGTTTCTTACATGCAGCAGAAGGATGGATCCTGTTTTTGTATCCATTCTGTTAGCCTGTGTCTTTTTATAGGCAAATTGAATCCATTGATATTAATGACCACTGATTGTTAATTCCTGTTTTTTTTTTTTTGTTTTTTTTTTATTTTTTTAAAGATTTCTTTATTTATTATGTATACAGTGTTCTGCCTGCATGCCAGAAGAGGGCACCAGATCTCATTATAGGTGGTTGTGAGCCACCATGTGGTTGCTGGGAATTGAACTCATGACCTCTGGAAGAACAAATGATGCTCTTAACCTCTGAGCCATCTCTCCAGCCCAAATTCCTGTTTTTTTGGTGGTAATGTGTGTGTGTGTTTCCCTTCTTTGGGATTTGTTGGTGTGGAATTATCTATTGCCTGTGTTTTTGTGGGTGCATCTAACTTCCTTAGGTTGGATTTTTACTTCTAGTGCTTTCTGTAGGGCTGGATTTGTGGATAGGTATTGTTTAAATCTGGTATTGTCATAGAATATATTGTTTACTCCATCTGTGGTGCTTGAGAGTTTTGCTCAGTATAATAGTCTGGGCTGGCATTCATGGTCTCTTAGTATCTGCATAATGTCTGTCCAGGACCTTCTGGTTTTCAGGATCTCCATTGAGGAGTCAGTGTTATTCTGATGGGTCTGCCTTTATATGTAACTTGGCCTTTTTCCTTTGCAGCTCTTAACATTCTTTCTCTATTCTGTATGTTTAGTGGTTTGACTTTTATGTGGCAAGTGCACTTTTTTTGGGGGAGGAAGCTAGTCTATTTGGTGTTCTGTAAGCTTCTTGTATCTTTGTAGGCATTTTCTTCTTTAGGTTGGGAAAATTCTTCTATGATTTTGTTGAATATATTTTCTGTGCCTTTGAGCTTGTATTCCTTTCTTTCTTCTATCCCTATTATTCTTAGGTTTGGCCTTTTCATGGTGTCTCACATTTGCTGGATATTTTGTGTTATGACTTTGTTGGCTTTAATGTTTTCTTTGACTGACAAATCTATATCCTCTCTCTTCCATCTCTTGCATTCTGTTAGTTATGCTTGCATCTATAGCTCCTGTTCATATACTTAGATTTTCCACTTCCAGCTTTCTCTTGGTTTGTGTCTTCTTTATTGCCTCTATTTCAATTTTCAAATCTTGAACTGTGTCACTGTTTCCTTCACCTGCTTGCTTTTTCTTGTGTTTTTTTTGTACTTTCTTTAAGGTATTTATTGATTTCTTCCAATTTTTTGTTTGTCTTTTCCTCAATTTCTTTAAGGGAACTTTTCATTTCCTCTCTAAAGGCTTCTATCATCTTCATAAAGTTATTTTTAAGGTCATTTTCTTCTGCTTATTCTACACTGGGATGTTCAGGTCTTGCTGTATTAGAACCACTAGGTTCCGGTGGTGCCATATTGCTCTTCATGTTATTGTGTGTATTCTTGCACTGGTGTCTAGAATTGGTGTAAGTGGAGTTGCTTCCAGCAATTGGTGTAAGTGGAGTCTGGTCCCAGGGAGCCGTTCTTGGTCCAATTAGCACTTGTGTCCTATCAGAACTCTTGGTCCAGCTGGAGTTGGCAGAGTCTGTCTCAGGGATCATCTGTGGTCTTGGGGGATGGGTGGGTGTGGGGGATAGAGTGGGGCTTGTAGATTACAGGGTCCAGTGGGAGATGGTGGTGGTAGGTCTGCCTGCAAGAATCTTGCCTGCTGGCCTACAACTGCGGCTGCAGTGGGTGGGGGTATCTCTTGCTCATCTTTTTGTTTTTGTTTTTTTGGTACTTTTCATTAAGAATTTTTTTTATTCATTTATATACCAATGACAGATCTCCCTCTCTTCCTTCCTCCTATTCCCCCTGCCTTCCCTCCCAACCCATCCTCTATTCCCTCCTCTGAAAAAGTAAAACCTCCCATGGGGAGTCAGTAGAGCCTGGTACATTTAGTTGAGGCAGGTCCAGGCCTCTCTCCTTGCATCAAGACTGTGTAAGGTGTCCCACTATAGGCTCCAAAAATCTTGCTCATCTTTTAATTATCATTAATAAACTATGACAGAGCCATCATTTTCAATCATTTCCCCTCATTAATAAACAGAGTTATCATTTTTCTCATTTTTAAGAATCTAGAGGTATATGACAACCTGTTCTCAGGTTTGTATGTTTTGTGGCTTCAAGGATGCTAGGCCAAACCAAAATCTCAAAGCCTGCCTGGGCATATTGCCATGTCCCAAACAGTGTATTATTAACTCTTAATGGTCAGATTGCCCAAGATAAATCCTCAGGCCAAAGCTGCTGTAGTTATTATTTTAATTCTGGCATAATACAATGTTTATATTTTATATCTTATGGAATTTGTTTACATGTTTAATCCTGGCATTCTGTTATTCTTTGGTCATGTGATATCATAGTGACTCTGCATGTGCTAACTTTTCTAAGAAAGGGAGGTCCTGACATCTCATTTTTTTTTAAAATATCTTTCCACTCCATACTTTGCTCGTCAATATAAGTTTCTGTTAGTGCAAAGATAACTTCAGCTAGTCTGACTTTGTTGCTGTATGTGCCATGTAATTGCCTGAATGTGTAGCAGGGAGAGGCTTGCAATCTGATCTGTGGCCAACTTCTCTAGGCCACTGAATTTTGTTGACCTTTTTAAGTTTACTTTGTTTTGATTATCTTGCTGCTGAGTAAGTACAGGGACAGATGTTTCAAGAATATCTCATAGCCTTATAAGGAGACCTCTGGCTTCTTTATGTGTCACAACCTCCAAGGTGTAAGGAAGACCTTCAAGTAGATAAGGATATCTTCCCTAAAAGCGACAGGGGTAGTATTTCAGGACTTTCTTGGGGAAGCTTAGAGGCAATACTCCTGGGAGAAGATAAACATGATTCATAAGAAAATTTCCATCAAGCCAAAAATCCTCAAATTGTACAAATATTAAAAGTGCCCCAATTATGCAACAGGTGGAGATGAAAACCAAAAGTGGCATGGTGGCCATGATGTGGCTCAGCTTTGCTGGATCTTTGTCAAGCAGCTGTGCTGGCTTTGTGACTTCTGCCATTCCATTCAGATATG
>CABHPQ010108696.1:179-14812 GCA_902168405.1 Peromyscus aztecus
GGGGGGGGGGAAGGGGGGAGAACAAGGGAATCCATGGCTGATATGTAGAACTGAATGGTATTGTAAAACAAAATAAAAGAAAAGAAAAGAAAAAGAAAATATATTTCTGTTCTTGAGGCTGTTAGAACTAACTTAGGGAAGTAACTTGGCTTATAGTTTTTGAAGGTGTAGATATTCCAACTGTGTTCTTAATATTTTATATCCATCAACACATATTTTTATTCATATTTGGAAGTATACCTTTTTAATAAAAATCACTTTACCATAATGGACCAAAAAAATATCATGCAACTAGATTCACACAGCTGCATAATTTCTAGAATAAGGGAGAATTCCTAGAGGTTGCATACATGCAAATCTTCTCTTCCTTGAGGAAACTGACTTTGCTTGCTTTCTTCATCTTTTTCATGGTTTCCTTTGGTCTGGTTTTAGGTCCAAAAGGATGCTAAGTTCTGTTTTAGGTACCCCTTTCTCCAAGGACAACTCACTCTACAGCTTTTTAGCCCTTCTGAACTACAATCTACTCTTCTTGTTCTGATCAGTCACTGCCATCTAATCTAGAGATTTCAAGCTTCCTCCATATTTCTGTACCAATTTTTTATTGTAGTTTAAGCCCCATTTTCCCAGTACTAGAAACCACTGCTTCTCAAAATTTAATGTGACTATGTTAGTCTGGAGATATTAAAATGCAAGTTCTGATTCAGCAGAAATCGAGCCTACTCAAGATAGCACATATCTAACAACTCCTAGATGTTGTCATTGGTCTTAAAGCTACACTCTGTGTGGCTTAGGCTATAAACTGTTTTGACAAATAATTGAAAGGAGCCTAATGTATCATTCTATATAATTTTCTCTAATAAGAGTTCAACAAACTAACACATAGATGTTAAAAGTCACATCATTTAGTGGTAATTATTCCAGGTTGCATTTAATATATCAGATTGTTTTCTCCAAAGCTTTCTTTAATGTCTTTATAGTTAGAGTTAGTGAAATTATAAGTCATTTAAATAATAGATTTAATTATTTTAACTTCAGTCATACAGCATGTATCTCAACAAAGAGAATTTTTTGTTGGAGTAAATATTTACAAAGAAAGCAGCAAGCTTCATTCGTGTTGTAAATGGTAGGCTTCCACTCTTTTTGAAGAGTAAATAGTATTTCATGATAGATGGAATATTCCCCTGGGCTCTTCTGTCCTTGTGATCACAAAAGAATTCAGATGATATTAGCAGAGAATGTTCAGTGGGTAACAAGCATGAGGACTCAATAATCATATAAAAGTCAGGTACAGCACTGCGCATCTGTAACCCAAGCTCTTGGGGGTTGGAGGACAAAGTCAAGCAGACACTAAAATCTCATTGACTAGCCAGTCTAGCAAAAGCAAACAGCCCTTTGCCTAGTAAGACACTTTGTCTCAAAAAATAAATTGAAGGATAATAAGGTTGACCACATGCCACGTGTACACATGGGTATATCTTCACTTACACATGCAAACATACTCAGATACTATACACACAGAGAGACAGAAAGAGAATATGAAGACGAGACACAAAGGGTGCAGTAAAGTAGGACACTCTCAAAGGGTAAGAGTAGATGATGGCAAAAGACACCATTGCCTCAATCTGTATATTAGGCAGTTTTTGAAATTAATTCTAAAATATTTAGATCAGGCAGTTTTCCCTTAATGACTTTTTCCTTTGCAAATGATTGACAGACTAACATAGACTGATTTCTTATGGGATGGGATAATGGCATGTCTTTGTCCCTGATTTACCTATAACTGACAAATGGAAGGGCTACATAACTATTCGCTGATCAGGTAAGGGTAATTTGAGAAAAATGTTTTCTTGCTGATGAATGGGAAGCTTTTTTCTCTTTCATAATGACAGTAAATCCAGGAGAAACTTAGTATTTTGTGACGCCTTCCTCTAAACTTTGATACACATATAACTCTTCAAGGCAATACCAATTCTAAAACTCCATGATGTTTTCCTTAGAGGTTCTGAAATCATCTCTTTAAGATGTAAACATTAAGGGAGGTACTGCTCCCATATTTCTCACTCTGAGAGTATAATCTGGGCACATTGCTCTAATCTATAAACCACATGTTTCTCTTCGAGATAGGAAAAGTTTCTTTGGATAAAGGCAGTAGCTTAGAAACGGCTACTTCTATTACCAGTAAACTTTGGATGAACTATGAAAGAATATGTAGCAAAAGGCACTGTCAAACTCTCTTACAAGGTCATGAGTTACTATTAATCTAGAGAATATAGATGTAATGAATTGAAACTGCTTGACTGTGGAGAATGGTGGGATTTCCTGTTGTCTTTGCAATCTATTATCTGATTTCTGTAGTCTAGTTCAATCCTGGGTTCAGTAATAAACTTGTTTTCCTTCTTTTCTAGTACATTTTGTGAAGAAGACTTTCACATTGACAGTGCTTTTAATTTTCCCCAACAAAAAGAGAAAAAGGAAGTATTAAGAAGCATAAGAAATCAGCAAAGTAAAAAAAAAAAAAAAGCAGGATGAAGGAGCAACTGTTTTTCTTTGTTACAATATTTTTGGCAATAGGCAGAAAACTCTCGGGAGTGGATGAAAGACCTGTGTGCTAAAATTAGTCAGTAAAAACCATGTGAAACAAGGTACTATCATTCAACCTTAAAAAAAAAATCAGTTTTTAAATGGCATAGTCATCTTTAAGCATTCTTATTCAGACTCTATTTCTGTCATGAGGAGAGCCACAGAAACACCCAATGCACAATATTTTACAGCGTATAGGATGCTTTCTTTCATCAGTTTATAACACAACTCAATGTTGGTAATGAAACGCAATGTAAAGTATTATCATTTGATAATCAAAATGATAATACTGCTGTGTATACATGACCATATTAGTAATATGGTCATGTATACACAGCAGCTTCGGGGGGGTACTTTTTGTTTTTGGGGGTTATTACCTGTTGGAGAAACAAGAAATTTATTTAGCTGTGTTAAATATACCCAGAGGAAGAACATAAGTATCTAATGTTTTCTTTCAATTTTCTTAGATGGGGCAGCTTTTGGATCATAAGAAAAGAAATGATAATGAAAGCCTTCAGGCCTGCAGCTATTTTTAATGGAAAAAATAATTTTACAATTTCTTTTTCTGAGATGTAAAATTATCTCCATTAAATTATTTGAATGAATAAAGTAACCACAGTAATGTGCTTTGAAATGACTGATAAAACATTTTTAAATAGTCTCATCTTCTAAAATGTGCTTGACTTAATAACAATAATCATGTTTGCTTCTTCCGTTTTGTTTCCTTAGACAATCTCACTCTGTGAAACAGGCTTGCTGCAAATTTACTATGTAGCCTAAGCTTACATCAAACTCATAGCAATTGACCTATCTCAGCCTGTAGGTTGTTGCCATTAAAGGCATGAGTCTAATATCTGGATTTAGTTTTCTTTTTCTTCTTTTATATTACAGTGCCTAAATATCTACTAAATGTCTGGCTTTTTCTCTACACTAGGAGATTTTCTTGCCTTTCATTTGATTTCTTTAGCCCAAAGCTTACCCTGGGGAAATATTTTAGCTACCATTGTTAGGACACTCTTCCTGAGCAAGCAAAGCCACGGAGTGTAGCACAGTGAGTGGGATTATGGACATTAAGACAATTTTCACCAGATGCTAGGGTTTTGGAGCTAAATTTATGAAGTATATTATATACACTTATTGAGCTATTTGACTGTGTGATTCTTTACAAGTAATTTTTGTTAGTGTTTCTCAATCTTCCTCAAATGATAATTTCGCTGATAGTAATTAGCTTGTAATAGTTGCTAAAAATATGCAGTCTTGGACCCCACTTCAGAACTAACAAATTTGGAACTACATAGGAAAGGCTGAGAAAAACATTTGTGATAAGATGGACAAAAAGAGGAGCATTATTTCCTTTTATAGTGTGACTATTACATAAAATGGTATTGTTTATAATATGTATTTATAATATGTATTATATATACAACTGTATTATGCAATCATTGAAAGCAAAAGTTTAGAGAAATAGTCCAGGTGGAGGTAATAGTATTAAGTTCTAAAGACATCCCAAGTATGTGATGCCACAGACCAGCTCTTGATCCTTGGCAAGTCACTAAGCTTCGTAGGGCCTGCTTCATCATCTATGATCCTACTTCACAGAGTTATTTTGAGCATTAAATAAGTTAGATTACATAAAATGCTTTCAATGTCTCTGGCACATAGTGAGTGTGATGTGTCAGTTATTAATATCTTTAGGTACAAAGATGAGAAGATTTCAAAGACAAGTTAGGTGAAAAGAAGTAAGTATGTATGGTATGACTGCTTTGAGGTTTTAGAAACTGTATTTGTTTGAGCAAGTGCAAGTAAATAGCAGATAAGATGCACTGTTACCTGTTGTGTGCAATTTAAAAGGAAAGGAGCCTGTGAAGAACCAAGGGCTATGAGTGAAGAAAATTTTCATTGCCTTTGTACATACTTCTTTCTATACTATTTTAATTTTCAAAATGAGCATACACCCACATAATTATGCTGTAATTAAAAATAATATGAAGACTGATATCAAGAAGATGACAATTTGGGTGCTTTGCATGCTTTCCTCCACAAAAGGGACCAAAGTGGAGGCAAAGTAACTGCTATCCTATTGGGCTGATTGAGATAGCATGCCAGAGTGGAGTGGGAATGTGACAGAGATGCAGTAGCTCATGGCCTTGAAAAGCAGACAGGAAAGTAAAGAAATTACACCGTACAGTTTTTGTTGATGAGATTCATTCCAAATTAAGAGGGTGTTCCAATACGTCAGGGTCTCTGCTGACACCACATAACCTGAAGTATTTTAGAGATGCCAACAGCACATATGAGCCCTGAGCAGTTTTGGGAGCTGCTGTGGAAGATACACTTCTGCATTATGCCAGAGACAGAATATGAAGAAATATAATTATGCCTAGATGTGCTGGACAGATTTATGTCAATTTGACATAAACTATAGTCATCCAATAGGAAGAATCCTCAATTGAGAACTGCTTCCACAAGACTGGACTATGGGCCATCTTGTAGAGCATTTTCTTAATTAGTGATTGATGTGGGAGGATCCAGCCCATTGTAAGTGATGCCACCCCAGACTGTCTTACTGCAAGTGGCTTGCCCTCAGTATAGCTCAATGGCCAAAGATAGCGCATGTGATTTCTAATTTCTCTCATATGGCAACAACCTCTGCCACTGGACAAGCAAATGACATTTAAGTGCTATGTCTTTGCTAACTGTGTTTAATATCAGGCTTCTAAAAAATTTAAATAAGGAACAACATATGTTTGAATAAAACATTTAATAAATAAGGTTTATAAATTCCTAAAGGTATAAAGATATACTCAGTTTAACAGAAACTGACTTGGAGATATATGTCTAACCACTTAGGTCTTTGCTAACTGTGTTTAATACCAGGCTTCTAGATATATATGATAAATAAGATTTACAAATTCCTAAGGCCTAACTCAGGTTAACAGTAACTGACTTGAAAATGTATATCTACCCTGTTTGTCTTTGCCAACTTTGCTAAGCTTTAGCTACCTTTAAACTGAGTGATAAAAACAACAACAGCATCAAAACAAACCAAACCAACAGAAACAAACAAACAAACAAACAAAACCCTGCTATTTTGTAATGGTGCACTTAGATCAGGAGAGTTCCCAGTCATTTGTAGCTTACTGCCCAGTTATCTTATAAAGGATAAAATTCTTTAATGTGTTCAGAACTAGGCTCATAGTCATGCCAAGTACAAATGTAATTCATTTACAATGTCAAACTATATTTAGCCTCTTGTATATGTTTTCAAGATTAACCCTAAAGCAAGTAACTAAAAACAAGTAAAGTGTGTTACAATAAGACATACTTAATAGATTGTGGTCCTCAAACTCTTCAGGGATCTGCAGGATATTGCATTTAAACCTTTTACTATTCCCATGATAGACAGAAATGCCAGCTTCTAGCAGCAACACTAAGGTCTCCAAAGAAGACATGGAGCACAGACAACTCCACCTTGGTTGTGGTAACACTAACTATGCTAACTACGGGGTAAGTAACTTCCCCATGCTTCACCTGCTATCAGGGATCTGCCCACACTGTAGACACTCTTGGTTTGATTGCCCTGACCTGCCTTCCAGAGTAGGTAAGTTTTTCCAACTTCATCCATGGGAAAATCACTCAGACCTTCTAGATCTGGTAGCCAAAGGCCTTTACTGTCTTGTGCAGCACCTGAAGATGTAATTATATCCTATGAGACTACTGAAGACCTATTACCTCTGTACCCCAATGAAGTCATCAAGACTATGGGAGCCTAGAGTAACTGTCTAGGTATCAGGTAAGTCTCTGTTATTTTAATTGATACATAAGTCATTTGGTTTATACTTCCTGCTATAATTTATCCTTCATAGATCTCTGGTGATATTGATGGCTAACTGTAACTTTATGTTAACAACATCAAGTAATACAGCTCCTTCCCTAAGACCACAGCTGCCTAGTCAGTTCATTTCATATGTAGAATCAGGCCTCACTTACAAAAAACTACTAGGTATCCAGCTGAGAAAGACAGACATAGACAGTTTACCTTGCTGGCAGACTTTGTGCTGAAAAAGATAAACTCACAAAACAGGTTTCAATATATGTTTTTACTATTTCATTATTTAAAGGAGCTTGTTTTCCAATGACTGCTCTCAATAATCAACTACTTGTGTCTCATGGTAAATGACTGGATTAAAAAAAAGGATGGAAGGTTATGTAAGTTATGAGGATCTAAGCCAGTGTTTTAAGGTGTGTAAATTCAAGTTGTAATGGTCTAAGGAAGTGATTTAAGGTATGGAAAAACTGAGAAATGTTTCAGACTCCTTTCCTTCTCTATGCTACTGTTATACTCTCTTAGGGTTTTTATCGCTGTAAATAGCACCAGGACCACAGCAACTCTTATAAAGGAAGGCATTTAATTCTTCATCTCTGCTAGGCACCCTGCCCCCAACTCCAGTGAAATTCTACTGCTTGAGTGCAGTCCACATCAGTTTTAAGGAGGCTGCCATCTGGAATGCCCTACCTGCTCCCTGGATTCTGTTCCTCCAAGACCCAATCTGCCACCTAAATCCCCCAGCACCATCATCTTCCCCATGGGCAGCCCTTTCCACCAACTCCAGCAGACTTCGTAGGCTCAGGTACAGTCCACACCAGCTGAAAGGACACATGCTGACCACAGCAGTCCAAAAAAGAGGCCACACCAGTCAGAAGAGCAGAGACCCCTCAGTACACAGAAGGCCAATCTCACCACCAGAAGGCTAGCTCCCAACTTGGACATAAACACCATACTAGATCAGAGACCACAGTAGCCACTAGAAATCAAGGCCACAGAGACAAGAAGACCAAAAAGGAAACAGAAACAAAGGAACAAAATACTCATCCAACAAAAACATATTCAGAAATCAGGAACTAGACCTATAATCATCCCAAAACTAGGTGCCTAAATGCCAGGGTAAGAATACAATCAACCACAGGCAGGGCAAGATGGTACCGTCAAGCCTCAGCTACCCTATAACAGCAAAACTTGGATATTCCAAAGCAGCCAAATCACAAGAAAATGACCTTAAAAACAACTTTATGAAGATAATAGAGGTCCTTAAAGAAGAAATGAAAAACTCCCTTAAATAAATTGAGGAAAAGACAATTGAAAAATTGGAAGAAATTAATAAATCCCTTAAAGCATGTCAAGAAAACCAGGAAAAAAACCAACAGTTGAAGAAAACTATTCAAGACCTGAAAATTGAGATAGGAGCAATAAGGAAAACACAAAATGAGGGAATTCTGGAAATGGAAAATCTAGATAAGTGAACAAGAACTACAGATGCAAGCATCACCAACAGAATTCAAGAGATAGAAGAGAGAATCTTGGGCATTAAAAATACAATAGACAGAATAGATTCATTAGTCAAAGAAATTTTTAAATCTAAAAAATTCCTAGCATAAAATATCCAGGAAATCTGGGACACTATGAAAAGACCAAACCTAAGAATACTAGGAATAGAAGAAGGAGAAGAATCCCAGCTAAAAAACTCAGAGAATATATTTAACAAAATTATATAAGAAAAATTTCCTAACTTAAAGGTCGTGCCTATAAAGCTTAAAAAACACCAAATATACTCATCAGAAAAGAAAATCCCCTCTCCACATAATAATAAAACACTAAACATACAGAACAAAGAAAGAATATTAAAAGCAGGAAGAGGAAAAGGCCAAGTAACATAGAAAGGCAGGTCTATTAGAATAACACCTGACTGCTCAAAAGAGACCTAAAAGCCAGAGGGGCCTGGACTGATGTCTTGCAGACTCTAAGACATCACAAGTGCCAGCTCAGACTACTATACCTAACAAAACTTTCAATCACCATAGATGGAGAAAACAAGATATTTCATGATAGAATGAAATTAACACAATGTCTAATCACAATTCCAGCCTTAGAGAAGGTACTGGAAGGAAAACTCCAACCCCAGGAAGTTAACTACACCCAGGAAAACACAGGCAATAGATAATCTCACACCAGCAAAACCCAAAGAAGAAAAACACAGACATACAGACAGACACACACACATATGCACACACACACACACACACACACACACACACACACACACACACACACACACACTACTACCTCCACCACCATCAACAACAGCAAACTAACAAGAAATAACAATCATTGGTCATTAATATCCCTTAATATCAAAGGACTTAATTTGCCTATAAAAAGACACAGGCCACAGAATGGATACAAAAACAGAATCCATCCTTCTGCTGAATACAAGAAACACACCTCAACTTCAAAGACAGGCACTACCTCAGAGTAAAGGGCTGGGAAGTCTTTCCAGTCAAACGGACTTAATAAGCAAGCTGGTGTAGCTATCCTAATATCCAACAAAATAGACTTCAAACTAAAATCAAATCAAAAGAGATTGAGAAGGACATTACATACTCATCACAGGAAAGATCCACCAAGACGAAGTTTCAATTCTGAACATTTATGCCCCAAATACAAGGGCACCCACATATGTAAAAGAAACATTGCTAAAGTTTAAATCATACATTGAACCCAACACATTAATAATGGGAGACTTCAACATCCTACTCTCACCAATGGACAGGTCATCCAGACAGAAACTAAACAGAGAAATAATGGAAATAACAGATGTTATGACTGAAATAGACCTTAACAGATACTTACAGAACATTTCATCCAAACACAAAATAATATACCTTCTTCTCAGCACTTCATGGAACCTCTCCAAAATTGATCGCATACTTGTTCACAAAGCAAGTCTCAACAGATACAAGAAAATTAAAATGCCTGTACCCTACTAGACCATCATGGATGAAAGCTAGATTTCAATAACAGAAAGCCTAGAAACTCATGGAAACTGAACAACTCTCTACTGAATGACTACCATGTCAAGGAAGAAATGAAGAAATTAAAGACTTCTTAGAATTCAATGAAAATGAATGTACTACATACCCAAACTTATTGGACCAATGAAAGCAGGACTAAGAGGAAAGTTCCTAGCACTAAGTGCCTAAATAAAGAATTTGGAGAGATCTCATATTAGTGACTTAACAGCACACCTGAAAGTTCTAGAACAAAAAGAAGCAAACATACCCAAGAGGAGTAGATGGCAGGAAATAATCAACTTGAGGGCTGAAATTAATAAAATAGAAACAAAGAGAACAATAAAAGAATCAATAAAACAAAGAGTTGATTCTTGAAGAAAATCAACAAGATAGGCAAACAGAGAGCATCTTAGTTAGAGTTTCTATTGCTATGAAAAGACACCATGACCATGGCAACTCTTACAAGGAAAACAATTAATTGGGGTGGCTCACTTACAGTTTCAGAGGTTCAGTCCAATATCATTATGGCAGGGAGCATGGCAGTGTGCAGGTAGACATGGTACTGGCTATATCTTGATCAGTAGGCAACAGGAACAGAACTGTGTCACTGGGAGGTATTTTGGGCATAGGAAACCTCAAAGCCTGTTGCCACCATGACACACTTCCTCCAAAAAGACCATGTTTACTCCAACAAAGCCACACCTCCTAATAGTGCCACTCTCTATTAACTTATGTGGGCCAATATGTTCAAACTACCACAAAGAGAATATTCAAATTAATAAAATCAGAAATGAAAAGAGAGATGTACCAACAGACACTGAGGAATTACAAAGAATTATTAGGCCATACTTCAACAATCTATATTCCATAAAACTTGAAAATAAAAAAGAAATGGAAAAATTTCTTGGTGGATAACACATACCAAAATTAAATCAGGATCAGATAAATAATTTAAATAGACCTGTAGTCCCTAATAGAATCAGTTATCAAAAGTCTCTCAACCAAAAAAATGCCCAGGGCCAGATGGTTTTAGCACAGAATCCTACAAGATTTTCAAAGAAAACCTAATACCAATACTTTTCAAATTATTCCACAAAATAGATTCAGAAGAGACATTGCCAAATTCTTTTTATGAAGCCACAGTCATGCTGATACTCAAACCACACAAAGACTCAACAAAGAATTACAGACCAATTTCCCTAATGAACATTGATGCAAAAATACTCAATAAAATAGTGCCAAAACCTATCCAAGAATACATCAAAAAGATCATCCACCATGATCAAGTGAGCTTCATCCCAGAGATTCAAGGATGATTCAACATATGAAAATCTGTCAATGTAATCCACAATGTATACAAACAGAAAGAAAAAAATCCACATGATCATCTCAATAGATACTGAAAAAGCCTTTGACAAAATCTAACACCCTTTCATGATAAAAATCTTGGAAAAATCAGGTATGTAAGGGGCATACGTAAACATAATAAAGGCAATATACAGCAAGCCGATAGCCTACATCAAATTAGATGGAGAGAGACTCAAATCTATTTGAACCAGGCTTTTTCTTTTGGGTCACCAATCAGCTCCCAAATCACAACACAAAGACTTCTTATTAGTTATGAATGATTGGCCTAGCTTAGGCTCGTTTCTGGCTAGCACTTTTATCTTAAATTAACCTGTTTCTCTTCATCTACCTTTTGCCTCAGGACTTTTTTACCTTTTTTCTTTCTTTCTGTATATCTTATTTCACTGCTTCTTGTGTCTGGCTGGCAGTTGCCTGGCTTCTTGCCCCAGTGTGTCCCTCTCTTTTTTTCTCATTCTCTTCCTTCTTCTCTTGTTCCTTTCTCTTTTAGATTTCTCCTCCTACTTATTCTCTCTGCCTGTCAGCTCTGCCTATCCTTTCTCTGCCTAGCTATTGGCCATTAACTCTTTATTAGACCAATCAGGTGCCTTAGGCAGGCAAGGTGAAACAAATGCAGCACATCTTTACATAGATAAAACACATCCTTACATTGTTAAACAAATGCAACACATTTTTCACAGTTAAAGTAATATTTAGCAGCATAAACAAATGTAACACATCTTTACATAGTTGAAATAATATTCCACAACAGCAATTCCACTAAAATCAGGGATAAGACAAGACTGTCCACTCTCTCCATATCTATTCAATATAGTACTTGAAGTTCTAGCTAGAGCAATAAGACAACTAAAGGAGATCAAGGGGACAGAAATTGGAAAGAAAGAAGTCAAATTATTACTATTTTCAGATGATATGATAGTACACATAAGTGATCCTGAAAATTCTATCAGGTACCTACAGCTGATAAACATCTTTAGTGAAGCGACTGAATATAAGACTGACTCAAATAAATCAGTAGCTCCCTTATATACAAATGATAAAGGGGCTGAGAATGACATCAGGGAAACAACACCCTGATGTTTCTCACAATAGTCACAAGTAATATAAAATATCTTGTGATAACTCTAACTAAGCAAGTGAAAGACATGCATGACAAAAACTTGAAGTCTTTGAAGAAAGAAATTGGAGACAATATCAGATGATGGAAAGATCTCCCATGCTCATGAATTGGTAGGATTAGCATAATAAAAATGGCCATTTTACCAAAAGCAATTTACAGATTCAACGCAATCCCCATCAAAATTCCAATACAATTCTTTACAGATCTTGAAAGAACAATATACAACTTCATATGGAAAAACAAAAACCCAGAATAGTTAAAACAATCCTGTAAAATAAAAGAACTTCTGGAGGTATCAATATCACTGATATTTTAAGCTCTATTACAGAGGTATAGTAATAAAAACAGTATAATATTGTCATAAAAGCAGACAGGTGGATCAATGGGATCAAACTGAAGACCCAGATATAAATCCACACACCAATGGACACCTGATTTTTGATGAAGAAGCTGGAAATATGCAATGGAAAAAGAAAGCATCTTCAACAAATGGTGCTAGCATAACTGGATATCAGCATGTAAAAGAATGCGACTATATCTATATCTATCACCCTGTACAAAACTCAAGTCCAAATGTATCTAATACTTCAACAAAAATCCAGATATACTGAACCTGATAGCAGAGAAAATGGGAAATTGCTTTGAATGTATTGGCACAGGAGACAACCTCCTGAATAGAATATCAATAGCACAGACACTAGGGTTGACAATTATTAAATGGGACTTCATGAAACTGAAAAGCTTCTGTAAGGCATAGGACACTGTCAACAGGACAAAACGGCATCCCACAGAATGGGAAAAGATCTTTACCAACCCCACATCTGACAGAGGGCTGATTTCCAAAACATATAAAGAACTCAAGAAACTAGACTTTAACAAAACAAATAATATAATTAAAACGGGACAGATATAAACAGAGAATTCTCAACAGAAGACTCTGGAATGGCTGAGAAACACTTAAAGAAATGTTCAACATCCTTAGCCATCAGGGAAATGCAAATCCAAGTGACTCTGAGATTCTGTCTTAAACCTGTCAGAATGGCTAAGATCAAAAACACAAGTGACAGCTCATGATGGTGAGGATGTGGAGCAAGGGAAACACTCCTCCATTGCTGGTAGGAGTGAAAACTTGTATAGACACTATGGACATCAATCAATGTGGCAGTTTCTCAGAAAATTGGGAATCAATCTACCTCAAGAGCCAGCTATACCACTCTTGGGCATATACCCAAGGAATGCTCACTCATACCACAAGGGCACTTGCTCAGCTATGTTCATATCAGCATTATTTGTAATAGCCAACACCTGGAAACAACCTAGATGCCCCTCAACTGAAGAATGGATAAAAAATGTGTACATTTACACAATGGAATATTAGCCATTAAAAACAATGACATCATGAAATATTCAGGCAAATGGATGGAACTAGAAAACATCATCCTGAGTGAGGTAACCCATATACAGAAAGACAAACATGGTATGTTTTCACTTATAAGTGGATATTAGCTGTAAAGTATAACCAGGCTACAATCCACAGACCCAGAGAAGCTAGGTAACAAGGAGGGCCCAAGGTGGGATGCATGGATCTCCTTGGGAAGGGAAATAGAAGAGATGTCATGGGTAGACTGGGGGCAGATGTGCATGGGAACATGGGGTATCAAGTTCCAGGGTGAATGGAAGGGAAAAGTACTGAAAAAGATGACTGGAAAGAGAGGCATTTCAGAGTCAGGTAGAAAGCTGGTGCAAGGGAAACTCCCATGAACCTACAAGGATGACCTCAGCTAAGACTCCTAGCAATAGTGGATATGTAGCCTGAACTGGCCATCTCTGTTAATGAAGCAAGACTTACAGTTGAATGTATTGGTACACCAACCCAGCCACATAACCTTGAACCTACATTCTGTCCTGCTTATGGGATGTGCTGGGGTAAGGGTGGCACAGAGATTGTGGGAATGGCCAACCAATTATTGGTTCAGCCTGAGACCCATGCCATGAGAGTAAACCCTCACCTGACACTGTGTGGAGTGCCTGGACCCAGAGGCTGGATGGCCCAGAGACCTAGGATAGAACCAAACATGATTGGAGAAAAAATGTCAACATAATGATGCCAAACCATTTTCTGCTATACTCATAGATTGGTGACTACCCCAATTGTCATCAGAGAGGCTTCATCCAGCATCTGATGGAAACAGATGCAGAGACCCACAGCCAAACATTAGGCTGAGCTCAGGGAATCTTGCTGAAGAGAGGTAGAAAGGATTGTAGGAGCCAAGGGGGTTAAGGACATCATAAGAAAACCCACAGAATCAACTAACCTGGGCCCACAGGGGCTCACAGAGACTGAACTGACAACGAGGAATCCTGTATGGGACTGACCTAGGCCCTCTGCATATATGTGACAGTTGTATAGCTTGGTCATCTTGTGGGACTCCTAACAGTGGCAGCAGGGGCTGTCTCTGACTCTTTTACTGGTGTTAGGGATCCTACTCTTCATATTGGGTCACCTTGCCCAGCCTTAATACAGGCAGGGTGCTTAGTCTTACCACAACTTGATATGCTATGTGCTGTGAGAATTTCGCCATTCGGTCCAATGACCAATTAATTGGATGGAGCGTTTTTTGTTTGTTTGTTTGTTTGTTTTTTTTTTTTTTTTTGGCCTTGTGGGCGAGGTTTTCTCTGAAGATATGTGACCTCTTAAAAAAAACAAACGGTGGAGCAA
>CABHPQ010108696.1:21789-40918 GCA_902168405.1 Peromyscus aztecus
TCTCTCTCTCTCTCTCTCTCTCTCTCTCCATTCTCACTCTTAATCTCTTCTCAAACGCCCTGTTTGGTGTATACTCAGAGAATTGAATGCAGGGAAGTAATTGCAATTAGTAGTTTTTTTTTTTTAGATGTCAATAATACAAGCAAACATAGGGTAGACAGAAAGTCTAGAAACTACCAGTAGCCAATCAGGATAAGAAAACAGTTCATACAAGTGTTCTAGTGATACTTCCAAGTGAATTCCAAGTAACAACTTATATTAGAGCTCAGAAAAGGTAGAAGTGAGTCTTTAGATGATTCCAGCCACCAGCTTTAGAGCCAGCCCAGATGATGTCACATGGACCAGAGATAAGTAGTCCCTGCTGGGTGAGATCCAAATTAAAGATACGTAAGTAAAATAAACATTTCCATTGTTTAAGGTTCTAAACATCATGACATGTTTTTTCACAGCTGTATCAATAACCAGGACAGGATTTGAGAACAAGCTAGCCAATGACTTCCATAACAGCCTTCTCATTTTCACATTTGCAGCTCATGTAACATTTGAAGATATTAGATATTAGTTTGAGCCAATCACACACAAACTTTATGGTCATTTGAAATTTTTATTGGCCAGTGTTACTGGCAGTAAAAGCAATTTCTCAACTCATTAATCCTATTATTCTTCTGAAGCATGAGTGATCATTCACGGATGTTATACTTATACCACCCATTAGAATCATTCCCATATTGAGATGTTGGCAAAGTTGGGGTTCATCATATGAAATATAACATTACAGGGTTTAATTACATATGTGAAGTTCAATTTTATTTGCTAATTAAACTGAACTAAGAAATACTTATCTTCTGAACAGTTTGTGTCTATCAGAGATTAATTGGCAATTACCCACAGTGCTTTTTTTTTCATGTGTGGCCCAATAACGGATATGGGGGAAAGATAGATTTAAAGGATATGAATAGGAAGGGATAACGATAAGGAACATAGGGAGAGATCAGGAAAGAAGAAGGAAATATGGAATGTGGGAGAGAAAAGAGCCACTTACTGTCTTTGTAGCTAAATTTTCCCATGAATAAAATATTTGAGTTTTAACATATGACCAAAAAATCTTTATCACATAGAATTTTGCCCTTAACTAATGACTATAGAGTTTGAAGCTACAATTTCTCATAGAAAAAAACATAAATATTAGAATTACAAAATTGTCATACAGTATCTTGTCCTAGGCTGATAACCTCACACACGCCACACTGTGAATCCTAGAGTGATACATGATACCAGCTTCCAGCTACGTTTGTTTGGTTTGATTTGTATTCATGTAAGAAATGAAGTTCTTTTCCTCACATTATTTTTCTGAATATTGAAAAAGAGAGAAAGAGAGATGAAGAGAGAGACAGTGCTTAGCAGCTTTGCTGCTATTCCACGTATTCCCCTGTCATTTACAGCCACAGTGTTCCTTCTGTAGATTGTTACTGTCATGAACATTATGTGATAATCTATGCCTTTATTGTTCTAGGCTAAAGCTACTGGGTTCCAACCACAATAACTGAAATGGCATGTAAAGAGCTGAAACTTCTATCTGTAATGTGGGGAGTGATCCTGAGCCATGGATAAGAAAAACACTATGAGAGCAGCCTTTAGAACATGGCTTATCTTTCATTAACTGTACTAACCTAACTAGTTTTATGTCAACTTGACACAAGCTAAAGTCATGAGAGGAGGAAACTCAATTAAGAAAAAAAATCTCCATAAGATTGGGCTGCAGGCAAACCTGTAGGGCATTTTCTTCATTAGTGATTGAAGGGGGAGGGCCCAGCCCATTGTGGGTGGTGCCATCCCTAGGCTGGTGGTCCTGGGGTCTACAAGAAAGCAGCTGAGCATGCCATGGAGAGGAAGCCAGTAGAAGCATCCCTCAATGGCCTCTGCATCAGCTTCTGCCTCTAGGTTCCCATCCTGCTTCAGTTTCTGTCCTGACTTCCTAAGTTCATGTGAATGAATAAATTAATGTATAATTTATAATCTATAAATTATTATTAAATCATAAAAACTTAAAAACATGGATGAATCTACAGGACATGATGCAAAATAAGCCAGGCATAGAAAGATAAATTCTAACTCATATGTGGACTTCTCTCATATGTAGAACCTAACAAATAGTGTACCTACTGGGGATTGGCTAGAGGGTTAAATGTGGTTATTGTGTGAAAAAAACTACAGCAACAAGCCAGGCGGTGGTGGTGCACGCCTTTAATCCCAGCACTCGGGAGGCAGAGGCAGGCAAATCTCTGTGAGTTCAAGGCCAGCCTGGGCTACAGAGCGAGTTCCAGGAAAGGCACAAAGGTACACAGAGAAACTCTTGTCTTGAAAAACCAAAAAAAAAAGAAAAGAAAGAAAGAAAACTACAGCAACAAAATGAATAGATTCTGTGGTTGTAATGTATACCACAGTAAGTATAATCTATAATAACATTGTATAGCTACAATTTGCTAAGGGAGTAGATAATTTGGTATAACTACCTGTTACTTCATTGTGAATGTCATCTCCCTATGTATATGTACACAAAAGATCATATTGTAAATCTTGAATATTTGTAGTTTTGTTAGGTATTGTCTTAGTTATTATTCTAGTGCTGTGAAAATATACCATGATCAAGGCAACTCTTATAAAACAAAACACGTAATTGTGAAGTTGCTTACAGTTTCCAAGGGTTACTCCATGATTGTCATGGTGGGAAGCAAACTATGGCTGTGGTACTGGAGCAGTAGTTGAGAGATTTATATATTGGTCTTCAGGCTGCAGACAGAGAAAGAAAGAGACACTAGGCATCGAAGTAGTCGCATAATGTTGTCTCAGGGAATTTTAAAAATTTTATCTTATTTTTTGTTTTATGTAAATATATATTTAAAATAAATAAGGTAAGCACATATACATAAATATTAAAATTATAAATAAATATATTATATATAAATTATATTTTATATAAATATGTAAGCGTTTTACTCTAAATGTTCATATATATATATATATATATATATATATATATATATATATATATGGTTTCCAACTTAGTGTTTTTATGGAATTCCTGAGTATGTGAACAAATGTGATTTTGCATCTGTATCTTTTTCTTGTGACTCTTCTTTGACTCTTTACCTTCTGTTAGTTTGTTTTGTCCTATTCCAATGTATTAGTTTTATTTTTTCTTCTCATTTATTTTTTATTTTACTATTATCCTTTAGAAGCTTTTTTGTTTTTTAATGAGAGACAGAAATGGGGTGGATTTGATTGGGAGGGGAGGGAGGAAGGAACTGAGAGGAGTAGAGGGAAGGGAAACTGTAGTCAGGATATATTATGTGAAGGAAAAAGTTATTTTTAATAAAATGAAAAATGAAGAATCTCAAAGCCCACCCTCAGTGACACACTTCCTCCAACAAGTCCATACCTCCTCCAACTAGACCATATCGCCTAATCCTTTCCAAACAGTTCCACTACCTGGTAAGTAAGCACTAAAATGTATGAGCCTATGGAGGCCATTCTCATTTAAACTATCACAGGGAAATTATCTTATCATCAGATTAGATGATTATATCATAGAGATGTTATGAAATATTACATAGTATGTGTGTATATCTGAGCTTTTTTACTCCTATTGGTCTTTTTCCTTGAATCAATTTGTTACAATGTCTTATTGTGAAGGATGTTCTCAGTGAAAATTATTTTCTTCTGTTTAAAACAAAATTGAATCTGTGATTTATAGCATGAATGAAAAGAAGAATAGATCCATATCATTTGTTACATACTCAAGGAAGTAAAGTGGACATGTGGCATAGCCCTATAGTAAAGAATAAGAATTCAACAGTAAATATGTATCATAGAATTTCCAATCAACAGTGTCTGAAATTGGATATAAATCACAAATTAAATTTTCTAGAAAGAAAAGGCAGAGGGTTGATGAGTCCTAAACTAATATAAGGAAGTTCAGAGAGGCTATGTGTCATTTAGCATTCAATCTCATCTATGCTTAGCTTTTCTTTCTTAAAAAAAGTCTGCAAAATTAATCTTTTAATTTTCCAGACCTCGTAGCTACAAGATTGGTTCTTTCTTGGACTATACATGAAAGTGCCTTTATTCTTTAGTATTCTACTTTCTTTCAATCTGGAATGTACACATGATACCTGAGGACAGAATACCTGTATTGTCACCAGGAGGTGGCAAATATAAAGACAGGTGTCACTGTGACAAGGATAGAGGAAGATACATGAGATCTAATATCTGATGAAAAATTTAGCAGCTGGGTAACATACCTTCATACTAGTAAAATTAATCATTTGGGTGAGTTACATAGAGTGCTCCCCTTTAAAAAGACACTTTTAACTTGAGACACAAGAAATAAATAAATACAAATCTGGTCAGTAACTGGTTGTGGATGAATGTATACCGGAGGGGATAAGGCAGGGAAAGAGTAGACAGCATCCCTGAATTTGAACTTCAGTTACCTCACTACTTCTGCCTTCAGGAACTGTGTATTTCTCAGACACATCATCTGCAAAATGAAATATCAATAGTATTGACCTTACCTGGCTCTATGCAGTATTAAATGAAACAACTCAAAGAAAATAGTACCATCAGTTCTAGAACACTTACTTTTTCTTAACTGGTACTGCTTTCTTCTTTGACAACAATTTCATATATTCATGTAGATAATTATCTATATATTCTCACATATTTACCTCTCAAGGGAAGTACACGGAATTATCATACGTAACTTGAATTTCTCTGAAAGGAATTCCTTGTCATGATTCAGAGCTGCCAACACACAGAAGGAATATCGAGTTTAGTCATCCCCTGTAATTATCTTCATGTGATAAGTAGATATTCAATTTATTCAAACAAGTGCACATATATTGTAATTAGCCAATGTATTCCATAATTATATAATAAATATTTGCTGGCAAAATATAGAATTATCCACAATAATAGACTTGTCATTTTGTTCTAACACCTAATCTGTCTTGTTTTCATAAAATCATAAAATTTGTAATTTTTTATCTATCATATAATTATAAAATAAAACCAAAGATTAACCTCTTACTTATTGGCACTTTTATGTTCCCTATATTTGTTAACTTGCTACTTAATTATAAGCTTTGCAAAGTCATAATTAAGTCATATTTTCTGGCAATTCTCCACCTGCATGATGATGAGTCATCCATATTAAACTCATATTTACTGACCAGTAAGGATTTTTCAATACACCTGTCCTTGTCTGAGGAATCTGATTTTAGTCACCTTGCTTTGGGAGAACCAGACAAGATACTTACAAAAATATTTATTCATCTCCCCTGTATTTTGCATCAGAATATGAATCATTTCATTCATGCTTCCATGTAAATGAGTGGATCACACCTGTAATGGAATAGTGCGGATAAAAACAGGCCTCAGGAACTATTGCATTGAAACACTCAGCTGTTTCCCACAGAACAATACCTACTTTGAATAAAAATTTAATGCAGTTATTAACAATGAACATTTTGTTCTTACATTTGTGCTTCAAGTACCTTGTGATGATGAAGAGAAAAGAGTAGACTCTTTAAGAAAATACATTTTGAAATACATGCTAAAGTTGAATGCCAGACTCTGACACAAAGCATCCCAGACTTTGTCTTGATTCAAAGATGAGATTCCATTTTAGAGCTAGGGATGGAATACAGAACATTGCCTGTGCTAGGCAAATTCTCCACTACTAAGGTACTACACTGGTCCTCATAGGTGAAATAGAACAAGGAACTGATATAGCCTGTTTGATGGGTAAATGTAATGATTCATGTTCCTTGTTGACTTGAAAGGATTTAGAAGCACCCAGGAGATTTGTAAGGCACACTTCCAAGCATATCTGTAAGAGTGTTGCCAAAAGGATTAACTGAATGAGCAAGACAAATTCTGAATGTGGGTAGCACCACCCCATGGGTTGGAAGCTATGATATAGTAAAAGGGGGAAACAGAGAAAGCCAGTCTAGTGCTGGCATCCTTTCTCTCTACATCATCTATGTCATAATGTGACATGCACTGCTTTACTATGCTATCTCTGCTATGATGGACTGAATCTTCTGAAACTATGACCAAAATAAATCCATACTCCTTTAGGGTTTTTGTCAGGAATTTTGGGCATACTAGCACAGAAACTAATACAGTAAGCATTAATAATTTTTTTATATGTTACTATATTTTTTTAATTTGGAAATTTTGGAGCCCATTAAGTTTTCAAATGTTTCCCTTGACTATTATATCTCTCCTTTCCTTAAAAAATCCACCTACTTGTATGTTACTATAGTAGATACTATTACTATTTTCTGTATTTGATCTTAGCCAAAGGACTGCGAAGTTCCTATTCCTATTTTCTGATGTTCTATTTTTTATTGCTGGCTTATTTCTATTTCTACTACAATATCTCAAATGTATTTTCCCTTTCTTCTAATCATGTTAAATAACTATTTGTAATTTCTTCATCTAAACTTTTGCATTTTGTTCCTTTTGGAGTTTTAATAGCTGCCCTGTATCCTTCCTCCCTTTTTACATTCTGTGTTGCACATTCTTTAACATGCTTCTGGGCGAATTTTCATAACCATGACGTCTGTGTGTCTACTTCCAGTCACTGTTGTTTTCATGTCATCTTATTATAGATTGTATTTTCTTTTCTATTACTATTATATGCCAAATATTGTATATATAAGAGAAGACAGAAGTTTTTTCTTGTGTTTCTAAATTTTATTTTTCCCAGGAAAAGGGATTTGTTTTCCTTAAATGGCAGCTAAGTCAGGGAGTTTGAGATATAGTTCTTACCAGTTGAGTTCAGATGGAGCTAATTAGTTTGCTTTCACTTCTATTTACACACAGAAATAAGATTTCACTTTGCTTTTCAGTCCAATCTTCAAGTTGAGGGATTACTCTCCAGTCTTATTATGGTTTGAGCAAGGAGGGTATTGCCTTGTAACTTTAGTTTTTTGTTGTTGCTGTTTTCATTTATTATACTTTGAATTCAGTGCCACCAAGGAACTAAAATTTAAGCACTAGAAGCTATACAAACTGTTTTCTAACCTTACCTCTGCTGTAAATTCTACAGCTTTCTCTGCTGTATAGTTTGACAAAAAAAAAAAAATACTTAGGACATGAAATAGAAATCCTTAGATGGAATCAAATAAATTTTTGTATTTGGGGACCTTCAAAATTCTACTCCATCCTTCCAAAAAACCATGTCATTAAAAGCTCAGATTCATTTCCTTCCTCTCCACTTCAGTCTGATATATAGCCTTTGACAACTCAAACCCTTTCGAACTTCCTGCTTCTGTGTCCGTGGCCCTTTGTTCACCAAAGGAGTTCATCCTACTCTGTAATTCAGTTCAATAAGAATTTTCAGCATCTACTACTATTCAAAAAATTCTATAGATGTATATAGATTTATTTTATTGAGATTTATTTTATTTACTTCGTCTTTTATAGTCTTCTATATATTGAATTGGAATGGAATGTCAAAATAAATGTTTGATTTTCTAGAAGAGACAGTAGGTAGAGGAAATGTAGTTAGAAACAATCTAAAGAACAGTCTGAACACAAAATTATTTGGGTACCAAATATATTGGTTAAGCAGTAAATTTTGGAAGAATGCCATATGGCAACTAATGGAGCAGTTATTAATGCATTGTGTTTTACAGAGATTCTAAAGGCTGATGAAATTTGAGAGGCAAAATAGACTCTGAGAGTGCCCCTGAAAAGTGGGAGTGAAAGTGGGGAGTAATCCAGTTCTAACACAACTATCTTAACAGAATCTCAAGTAGGATGATCGAGTTCTTAGACTGTACTGGATGCTAAATACCAAGGAAACTAACACATACTTCCTGTGTGAAATTTCTGAGAGATTTCCCAAGTCAGTCATGTCCACAGGTAAGCTAGTCATGTGGATATTTCTGATAGATCAACAGACATTGTGTGAATTATTTGCAGGTCATGTGGTATGTACTATACTTACCTAAATTCTGCTCTGACATAGCATTAGAGATTGTATTCTAAACATAGTAGCACAAGAGAAAGATGAACTGGATTCTTCTATAATTTGGAAGTCAGATACCTAGAAATATTAGACTTTCCATTAGGGAAAAATAAATAAAATACTTTCTTATTCAAACCACTGATATTTAATGCTTTGTTAATTCATCATAGCTTAGCTTATCTTTAGTTAAAATGTGATTCAAACCAATACCAATCTATGAAGAAATCAAGTTCAGAAAGGGAAAGAAACTTTCATCAAATTTCAAGAGATAAATTTCTGTTCTGTTAAATTTAGTTTCACAAATCCATGTTTGGAAGCCAGCAAGATGGCTCAGTGGGTAGAGGCGGCTGGTGTTTACAGTGAGAACATGTTATACCAAATACATGGCTTTAAGACTAGAACATTGGTAGAAGCAGAAAAGAAGTTCCAAATAGTGTGCTTTTCAAACTTTGCATTCCTCCTTTTGAAAAAGGTATTGTCCGACTATATGAAGAATAAAAATAAAAACAATACTCCCATTCTTCTTCATAGCCGATTATTTCTTATAAGATAATTGTAACACTGTGAAGTTTCATAAGAATTTAAACTACTCATCCTCATGTTTCCTTATGATGAAGTAATTATACAACACTGAGTTTCAGCATCCAATCCTCACCTGTCCCTATGAATATGTAGCAATGGGGTTGTTTTGTTTTGTGTGCATGGGTGCGTGGGTGTGTGCGTGCATGCGTGTGTGTGTGTGTGTGTGTGTGTGTGTGTGTGTGTGTGTGTGTGTTTTCAGTACTGGGACTGATATCTAGGGCACATGCATACTTTTTTATTGAAAATGGACTTTTTTCATACAATATATTATGATTATAGTTTCCCCTCCCCCAACTCCTCCAAGATCCTTCCCACCTCCCCTTCAGTCTGAATCCACACCCTTACTGTCTTTCCTTAGAAAACAACCAACTTCTAAAGAATAATAATAAAATAAAAACAAATAAACCAGAATAGGACAAAACAAACAAACAGAAGAAAAAGAGCTAAAGAAAAAGAATGAGAAATATTGTTGAAATTATTAAGGACACTCCACATAGTTAAAAGGAAAGTTTATTAGTGGCATAACTTACAAATGAAGGGATAGGTAGGTCGCAGGGTCTGGGGAAGGTGTATCGCAGTCCAGTGGTGTTCTCTAGAGAACTCTGCTCGGTCAACCTCCACCGTCCAGGGTCTAGGAACAGAGAGAGCGCGCCTCATCCTGATCTTGGGTTTTCAGGGCCCTCCCTTGGCCTCGCCTTGTAGGTGTGATAGTTACTGAAGCCTCAGTGGGGGTTGGAACTTCCAGACCAAAGCTGGAATGGCTACCCACTACAGAGAAACACATAGAGACACACATATTCTCACACACAGGAATCCCATAAAACACAGAACTGGAAGCCATAATATATATGCAAAGGACCTGTAAGGTAAAACAAACAAACAAAAAGCACTAATAAAACATTATGAGACAAAGAACCTCCAAAGATACCACTGAATCTGTTTTGGCCATCTATTGCTGGGCATGAGACCTACACTTCAGAGTGGTTTGTATTCCCAGTGAGACTCCATTTGAGAGAACTGCTTTTTCATTTCTTAGTGGTTATCAATTGGAGTTTATGGGTTAGGGATGGGGACTTATGTCTCCTTCTCCTTTCAGTGCTGGGACCCCATGTGGCACAGAGTGGTGCAGGCCTTATGCATGCTATCTCAGTGTTTCTAAGTTCATATGTGCATCAGTTCTGCTGTTTAGGGGGCCTTATTTTCTTTTTGTCCTCCACCTGCTCTGGCTTTTACACTCTTACCACCTGCTATTCCACAGGATTCCCTGAGCCCTGAGGGGTGGGATTTGGTGGGAACATCCCATTTAGTACTGTTCTCTCACTCTCTGCCCATTATCTGTATCTGTTCCCTTCTACTTTAGAAGGAAGCTTCTCTGAACAAGGCACTGATCTATGAGTATAGCAGAATGTCATTAAAAGTCATTATATTGCATCATTACTTTAGCAGAACAGTAGTATTTTGTTTTCCCTGGCCTATCTAGTCTCAGGTTCTGGGTCACCTGATCAGTGTCAGGGATGGGTCCCATCTCATGGAGTGGGCCGTAAATCCAGGAAGATACTGGTTGATCACTCCCACAAGCTTTGTCTCACTATTGCACTAGTACATCTTGCAGGCAGGTCATCATTGTATATCAAGGACTTCATAGCTGAGTTGGTGTTTGCCTTTCTCTTTTCTTTAAGGTGCAGAGAACCTTCTACTACCGTGAACACTACTCTGTAGTGGTGAAGACTATAATTAGTCACCAGCTTGATTTCTCCATGTTCAATGGTTTGTGTAAGTATTATCTTCAGCAATAGAGATTTACTGTCACTTTGTGGAGAGAAACTAATAGTTTTGGCAATATCCTAGGTTATTTGGGAGTTCCTACTCAGCCCCTTTGGCAAACAGCTTGATTACATGTAACCCATTTCCAGCACTGGAAGCTTCATTTAGTGGTGAAAGGTATCCAGTTGGGGCTACATTTCCGTGTAATTTGCCAATTTCATTCCTCTTGCCTTCGTACTTGTATATGTTTTAGGAAGCTTCCACTGTGTTAGGTTCCCAAAGAACCATTACTGGCCCTTAGGTTTAGCTGTCCCATCTTGTGTTCCCTTCCTTGAACTACTCTTCCATCTCCCCCCACCCACATTAGATCCACCCCTTCCTGTCCCCAACCACGTCCACATCCATTGGACTATAACTATCTATTCTATTTCCCCATTCCTAGGGACATCCATCACTCCCCTCTATTCCTTTACTCTATACCTAATCTCTATGGTTATATGGATTGTAGCCTGTTTCTCAAAGACTTAACAGCTAACATTCACATAGAAGCAAACATATACTGCCTTTGTGAGTCTGGGTTACATCACACAGGATGGTATTTTCTAGGTCAATCTATTTACCTCTGTATTTCATGATTTTTTAACAGCAGAGTAACATTCTATTGTGAAAATGTACAATGCCACCATGCTCCCTGCCATGATGATAGTGGACTAAACCTTTGAAATAAGCCACCACTACAATTGAATGTTTTCCTTTGTAAGATGTATTGTGGATTTCATTACCTATAGTTGGACACCTTGCTCACCCCTGATAAAGCAGGGAGGGGCTTGGTCCTGCCTCAACTGAATGTATCAGACTTAGTTGTCCCCCCATGGGAGAACTTACCCTGTTGGAGGAGGGGATGAGGGGGGAGGTGCGGGGGGGGGGAAGCAAAAGGAGGAATAAGAGGGGGATCTATGGTTGGTATGTAAAATGAATAAAAATGTTTTAAAAAGATTTATTATGGTCATGTTTTCTCTGCACAGCAATAGAAACCCTAACTAATACAGTGTGCCACCAGGAATTGTATGGAACCCTGGAAGTAGGAGCAAAAAAAGAAGCAGAGGTCACAGCAGGTGGTCTGCTTCAGAGCTGGAGATAAGATTTGGGATTGGAATTATAGGAGAGGAGGGGTAGTGAAGATAGCCTTTGATTCCCTGGCCATCCTGGCCAGTGGACTTCCAGGGAGTGCCTGCTATAGTTGGAGGCTGAGACAAAGGGATAGGGTGGTGGAGGAAAGCTACAGAAGATGTGGGTGATCTTCACTGCGAATGGGGACAGAGAGGAGCAGGAGGCTGAAGCATGATACAAAGCTGGGGATTAGACTAGTGGATTAGAATTGAGGGGAAAGGACAGGGCATCTGCATGCATACTTTTTTTTTTTTTATTTAGCCTCAGCTACCATCATGAAATCTGAAATTTTAAAATATTTACCTTCACCTTTCCTGAACAAAGAAATCAAGATCCGTCTGGGAGGAGAATTACATTGTACTGAATTGGTAATGTTCAATTTACCAATTTGGTTATACTCTTTCCCAGGTACAACCCCTGTGACCTACAACAGAAACCTACCTGCAAGATATATTGGTGCAATGGTGGCACACAGTTTATAAAAGTAACCAAACACTTTTAAAAATTGTATTTCAGGCCTACTCCATGAGATTGAACCCATACTTGACACTGTTAAAGTGCCCAAGAGCCTAAGACTAAAACGTTCATGAGCCTAGGGGAAAACCTAATGCTATTTTTCTGCTAAAGGAACATAGCAATAAAATGACTCTTAATGACCTTCTGCTATACCCACAAACCACTGCCTTCCTCAAACCACAACAAAGAAGCTTCTTCTTGCAGAACACTGTAGTTAAAATAGCGACCCACAGCTGGACAATGTGCAGAGAGTGCAAGAACTTAGGAGTACTCAGTCCTAAAGGGGTTATCTTCATCAAAGCTTTCCTTTTTGTGCAGGGATCTCTATAGAAGAGGAAGGAGAAAGATTCTAAGAGCTAGAGAGGAAAGATGACTCCAAAGAAACAGTGCCTTCCAGGGCCCATGCATGTATGGACTCACAGAGACTGGCAGCATGCACCAGATCTGTTTGCACACGTTCAAGCCAGATACAATACCAGCACTGAAAGGAGAAAGTGGACATGGTGTCCCAACTCTAACCAAGAAACTATTTGCAATTGATAACACTGACTTATTTTAAAATCAGTTCTCTCTAATGGAGTGTGTCACTGGGTGTATTAACCACACTTCAGGACAGGCCTCATGTCCAGGAGTAGTCGGCTAACACAAAATGATTTTTTCCTTCTTTTTTCTTCCTTTTTATTGGTCTTTTTCCTGTTTGCTTGCCGGTTTTGTTGTGTTGTTGTTTGTTTCATTTTTTTTAAATTTTACTTTTGTTAGAGAGAGAAAGAGAGAGATAGATAGACAGACAGACAGACAGAAAGAAAGAGTCAGCACAAAAGAGAACATAAAGTTAGGTGGGTAGGATCTTGGAAGAGTTGGGGGAGGAAAAATAGTAAAATATATTGTATGAAATTTTTTAAGAAAAAAGGAAAGAAAAAATATCAAAAATGTATTATTCCTTTGTGCATTTAAAGTTTGTATGTGTAATATGTGTACATATTTGTATGTACATGTGTTTGTGTATGTGAATGCGGGTGTGTGCTATGGCGTGCATGTAAAGGTCAGAGGAAACCTTTTGTGCCCTCCCTCGCTTTTCATCTTGCTTGAGGCAAGGCTTTTTTGTTGTTGTTTTTTGTTTGCTGCTGCACGTGCCAGACTAGCTGGCCTGTAAGCATATAGGGATATTCTTGTCTCTACCTCATGTCTCACTATAGGATCGTTGCCATTGCACATGTGTGCTATCATGCCTAGCTTTATGCGTGCTCTGGGAACTCAAATTCAGATTGTCATGCTTACAACAGCAAGAATTTTATCCACTAAAGTTATCTCCTTAGCCCACTATTGATACTTAAGTCAGATAATTCTTTGTCAGTGAAGACAAAAAGAAGGGCAATGGAAAGGTAGAAAAGATTTTGTCCTATGAATTGCATATACTTAGTACCTTTCCTGTCCTCTAGCTACTAGTAGATCACAATAGACCTTCTCAATTGTGATATCTATGGAATATTTCCCTGGAAGCAAAATGACCTCTGATTGAGTCCTAGTCTCCTATAAAAAGAAAGTCAAGGTTTTGATGAAAGTTTAAAGCCTCTTTAGTATCAGCTTGTATTTCAACCTTTTTCCTTACATTTGGTTTTCCTTCACAGTAGAGTAAAATCTGCTCTACAGCTCAGGAAGTAGATTGAATAGTATCAAACTGTGCAGGATATGTTAAAAGAAACTATTTTAAGTGCGTTGGATATAAAGAATACAAGGGGGAGGCTGTGTTTAATTGCTTCTGTGTGGCAATTTAGAATGAATTCACACTATATGCTACTGATGATATTTATTTTTCTTTTAAATTAGATATCATCTTCCTCACCAGGAGATATTAGATTGTGTATCAATAAAAATAGACTACACAAGGGATGGGGAAGTAATCAACAGAACATTCCTTCATTTAAAAAATCAAATATAAACTATTTTCACCTTAACCCACTGAAGTATAATTTACAAGAATTGAAATCAAACAAAATGACTAATATTGAATCACTGTGTTCCCCAAACAGCACAAACTTCAACTTCTATATTGTCTTTCTTCTTCTCCTAAATTTGTCCTAATTTTTTTCAGATTTTCTCTAAATATATGTAGCACAAACTATTAGGGGAAAAGAATCAGTGGCCTATCAAAATGGTTCTAATACACTCCTAAATAGGACCTCAAATAGAGTTCTCCCAGCTTGAAAAAAAAAGCAGATTCATGACAGCTGAACCTTGAAAACACTGACACCAATACCACTGAATGTCACTGACCAAATAGGAATATATTTGATTAATTCTTTAAATTATAAATCTATAAAATCTATACCCTAATACTTTACTCCAATACTTCTCTTAGCTACATATTATTCTGAAACACTGTGTATATGCAAAGTGATATAAAAATCTTAAGCCTACTTTATATAAGGATCTAATCCCTCTCATCATCTTATTGATAAATTTTGTAATGCCATTATCATTGTGTGTTTGACTCATGAGGCAGAGTGTCATTGAGATGATCAATAAATAGTCTCTTTTACATTTAAGTAAATCTATAAAGACAGAATTTGTGGACTTGACAACTTTATCCCCTTAAGATTTCAGCCACAAGCATTCTTTGATCCTCTTATTCAACTCCAATGGCATGATGCCTACTTTCCTCCAAATTTGATAAAGAAGACCTTTCTTTTGGGAGTGTCTGTGTTAACAGGAGAGTTAGTACAATCACAGGCATACCTCAGGTATGAGTTCTATCCCAGACCACCACAACAAAGTAATTAGTCACATAGATTGAATCATTTGAGTTCATAAATATAGTTAATATCAACATAATTACAAAATCCAGAGTAGGTGGTAGAACTTGTGACAGATTACTGGTAGTTCCTCTGGTGCTTTTTCTTTTGTGTCATACATCAACAGAAAACAATGGTGTTACTGTAAATATGAATTATTTAACCTAGAAGTATGTTCATATAGCTCCCTATTGTTTAACAATTTCATCAGAATTCAACCAGTCTCTCCAAGAGGGATGATGAGGGTACTGAGACTCGGGAAGTAAACAAAAGTTCACATATCTAGGAATGTGGAAACTTGGAAGATTCTGGAAGGCCCCTCTCCCAGCTTTATAGATACTGTTTAGTGAGGGTACTCTGATAAAGCAAACTACTGAAAGGAGAGATTCTCAACTTTTGATCTGCCTGCAAAATGTTCAGGGAGCCAGGGTTGCATCTTTGAAGAGCCTCCTGGAACAGAACTGTTGATCTGTGCCAGATGTAGCATGAATCTTAAAGAGTCTTATTAATAAAATCAAACCTGAGCCAGGTATTGTGGTGAACACTGGAAGATCAGAGAGACAGAACAAACCACAGCTACCTCACCTTGTCAGTTCCTTCAGCTGATCCTGTTTCCTCAGACTGGATGCCTCTGAGTCCTCATCCAGAATGAATCTCAGCTGAACTGCTGCTGGAAAGCCTGAAAGCTTGACCAGTCAAATGCTTCTAGTTTCTGTTCTTCACATCTTATATATCTTTCTGCTTTCTGCCATCACTTCCTGGGATTAAAGGCTCACTTCTTGGGATTAAAGGCGTTGTCACCATGCCTGGCTGTTTCCAATGTGTCCTTGAACTCACAGAGATCCAGAGGGATTTCTACCTCTGGAATGCTAGGATTAAAGGTGTGAGTGCCACCATTTTCTAGCCTTTGTATCTAGTGGCTGTTCTGTCTCTGACCCCAGATAAGTTTATTAGGGTGCACAATATTTTGGGGAACACAATACCACTACAGTAAAGTTGTATATTCTTAAGGTGAGAATATGGGAAGTGGACATTGGCAGGGGAAAAAAGCATTTGAAGAGAAACGCTACCAGAAATGATAATAGGCAGTGGCCAGAGAAACCATTGTAAAGTTCTACATGTTTAGACAGTCTCTGAAATGGACATCTTTCTTTAGGGTCATATTTCCATTCAAAGATGAGGCTAGAAGACCCATTTGGATTGACTCTTGTTTATTTTTCTTAACCCTATCCCTAAGCCTAACTTGTTTTGACTCTTAATGGGGTTCTTTACTGAAAGCTGATTACTAGATTTCTTCTAAATTTCCTAGAAGAGCACAATGTTATGTGTCTACCCAGGGCCAGAGTTAGACTCAGAGCCCATTCTTTTGACCCATGATGATATTCATTAGCTTCATTTTCTAGTTTTATATCCGATTAACTGATCAAGAAGGAAAGGTCAATCCTCATGAGAAAATGTTGTAGAGGGAAGAATTACTAATCTAAGGATATTTTTAAAAGTCATGTGGAAACCAACTATTCTATTAGCTACTATCCCATAAGTTTAATTTAACCCTACACAATGGCTAATACTTGAACTAGAAGCCATAGGTTGCTAAATAAAAAGCCTGGTGCCAGGTATGAAAGGTGTGGAATTCCTCACCTGGAGTTGTTGGTCAGGGATGCCCCAGAACTACCCCTAAACAATACAGGCTATTGGCATTGCTCTCTATTGTCCACCAGAACTGCATGGTAAGATCCTATTACTGAACGCACCACATACTTTTCATTCCAAGACATGGAGAAATCAAGTTGTTACTGACCATGTAACTTCTTCCCTGCTGGCTAGTTTTGTACTACCAGAAGGCGCTGTGTAGGCTGGGTGTGTGCGTGTGTATGTGTGTGTGTGTGTGTGTGTGTGTGTGTGTGTGTGTGTGTATGGGAAGAAAATAGTAAAATATGCCCATGATTGCAAGAGTGGAACAAACTTTATGGGCATAACCAACTGCTTAAGAGTGAACTTATGGCCTACTCCACAGAAAGCAACACATGCCTGCTGCTGTAACTCCTGCTGAGAACACATGGCTATGGAGCTCACAGGACCCAGAATTGAACCTAATACTATTATTTTGCTAAATGAATTAAGTATCAAACTGCACTCTAAATTCATATTTCTATAACTGCAGATCAGTGCACTTCTTAGACCCAGAGAACTTTATGCAGTAGATTGTAATTAAAAAAAGCATTCAAAAGTGGTTATTCTACAAAAAATAATGGATGTGGAATGCTCAGCTACAAAATGGACATCCACACCCCTCTCCTCAAGGTTCAGAGACCATTGTAGAGAGCATTTAAAAAGATTTTAAGAGTCAGAGACTACAGAAGACAAGAGTGAAATAGTGTCCTCCAGACATGGCAGGGTCATTGCTCTGGTGAATTCACAGCAGCTGTGGTTGCATGCATAAGGCATGCCTAAGATTAAGCCAGTGAATATTCCAGGATGCACTGGGGGAGGGCTCAGAACTCTCCACCTCTAATGGACAAACTACTGACAGTTGGTGGTTGCATAAGATTAAGCCAGTGAATATTCCAGGATGCAGTGGGGGAGGGCTCAGGAGTCTCCATGTCTAACTGACAAACTACTGACAGTTGGTGGCTTCTAGAGAATTATGACAGTTAGGATGAGAATGAAATCCATAATATCAATTAGTCACTAATTCCTTTTTAAACTTGATTTTTAAGAGGTTCTTTTTTATCATTTAAGTTCAAAAATTAGGAATAAAAATATGAATGCTTAGTCACCAAGGAGTTCAACTATTTGGGAAAGTTTGGAATGTGTGGCCTTGTTGGAGTGGGTATGACCATGTTGGATCAATAGACTAGTAACTAAGGTAGGGAACAGGAGCCAGTTAGTTTTAAGAGTGTCATCTGTGATAAGTCAACCATGTTCTAGTGGATTTTCCACACCCATGATTACATGAGTAGCTTGGACTGAGTAGGTTACTATAAGAAAAAAAGACATGAGGTGGGTAGGGAGGTTGGGCTTGGATCTGGGAGGGATTAGTTAGAGGAATGGAAAGACAATGCAGTCAAAATATATTGCATGCATGTGTGAAATTTTTAAAGAATTAGGAAACATTATATTAAACATATATGACTAGGCACCTAAATTTAAGAAACAGAAAATAGTAAAGTAAAATAATTTTATTTAAATTTTGGCTAAGTGTGTGTGTGTGTGTGTGTGTGTGTGTGTGTGTGTGTGTGTGTGTGTGTGAGAAATTTAAAGCCCATAATACCTGTAGCTATCTTCAAATTTATAGAAAGCAGTGAGACAAAGTTTCAAGTACATGAGTGAGACTCATTGGCCCTTCCATGGAGACCTTGGGTACATGTTGCCTCTGTTCTCAGCTGTGGTATCAGTTCTGGATAAGGGAAAAACAAGGACTTAATGATTTTCCATTTCGAAAATGAGAGTGGTCCTTCATGGGATGATGAAGTCCCACTCATTAGACAGGAGTCCTTGGTCCATAAGCTCATTCCTGTCTTAGACATAGAGCAGAAATCTTTGTTCCTTTTCCTTTGGAATCAAACTTCAGCTCCCCATTCCTCTACTCCTGTTAATCACATGATTTTACCAAATGAAAAAGAAGGTGCTAGACTTTTAGTAAAACTAAAGTGAAGGAATCTAACTATACCTATTTAAAATATTTTTCCCTTACCAGAGCTTTAGAATAGGAACAAAGTTATACTAATATGTATCATACATTTTCATTTCCCACAAGTTGAGGATCTGATACTATACCCATACACTCCTTAATGTAAAAACCACAGTCTCGTCTCTTGTTACATTTATATTCTAGTTTTATTAATTACATTCATATTTTCATTAATAATTTTTGCATTTAAATGACATAAAAGCACCTCTTTTTAAAAATCAAGTTTAGAAGGAATTAGTGACTAGCTGATATTATGGATGAGGACATCACAGCATTTATGATTACTTTTTTCCCATTTTCCCCTTCTCATCTTGTTACTAAATTAGTCTTATGTCAAAAATATTCTCAACATATCCCTTCTATAAAGGCATGTTTTTTTCCTCTACTGTATGTGCTGGCCAGTTTAATGTCACAAGACAGAGTCATTTGGGAAGAAGGAACCTCAACTGAGAAAATTACCTCATCCAAGGTTGGCCTGTGGGCAACCTTGTGTGGCATTTTCTTTTTTTTCTCTTTTTTTTAATTTTATAATTTAATTTAATTTTACATATCAGCCACAGATTCCCTTGT
>CABHPQ010108705.1:0-10578 GCA_902168405.1 Peromyscus aztecus
CCTCTCCTTGTTTTATGCCCCATGATATTTACGCCGATGGCCAACATTGTGTCAGGGTGTACGAATATATCATATGGAAGTCTCTAGAATCCCTGGGAATAGAACATTCTTTGTACCATCCGAGCAGAAGCAGGGTATACTGGACAGTTGGCTCAAGCATAGCCACCAGCTAGGATTCACTTTCATGCATCTGTGCTTGTATTCTGCTAAGTAAACTCCACTGGCGAGGCAAACAAAGCAAAAGCCCCATCTATCTCTCTATTGTGAAAAGGACCCATTCATACTCAGAAACCCAACAGACCATGTCACAGCAACAAGGCAATTGTCTCTCTGAATCTCAATGCATTTCTTCCTCTGGACAATTTTAAATGAAGGCTGTTGCTTTACTTAGGGGCTGTCAGCACATTAAAATGTATTCGGAGTCGTGCAACTTGATAAAGTACTCTGATGTGCAGCTCAGTACTTGCCTAAATCTTTGATGTAGTTTTCATGTGCTGGAGGCACCTCCTTAGTTAGTGCAATGGTTAAATCATATTTAGTGGCCATAACACCAGATTTGCACACTGCATTGGGCCCTAGAAATAAAAAGGAGGGCCAGCTAAGTCTTGGTGCCCATCTTACTACAAGGGCAGAGCCCAGAGGGCACTTTATCTTTTGATGCAATATAATGCGTGCCCTACAGGAAACATGAGCTGAGGGCTAGGATAGCACAAGACAGTTATCCTCTCTGTTCTCAGGAACAAGTTGAACAGAGCAAAGCTATCACAGATGCCTCTGATATTCTAATAATTGATGAACATTAGTATTTTCATGGGGATCGGCTAAAGTCACGTCATTTGGTTTCAAATTCGCTAGGACAAGTCTCTCTTCTTACATAGTCTCCCTCCCTTACAGTACCTCGGAAACAAGCCATGACTGGGAAGGTGCCATCTGATTTCAGCCTGCTAATCGGCTTTTCCGGAAAACTTTAAGCATAGACCCACAGAGCCCTTAATGAGAAAGCTCATTAAAAAGCCGTCTAGAATGGTGAAATAAATTACATGCATACACAGCCCACTCTTTCCCTCTCGGTTTCCTTCTCTCCCTCCCAGACTGTGGCGTTCAAATGACAAGGTGAAGTGAGTCATCAGGTGGAAAAGGGACCCTGCCACTCCAAACAAGCCGTCTCTACCTCCCCGCTTTGATGGCATTTTCTCTTGCTTCACTGCCGCAGGAAAATGTTACCCCACCAGCAGGAGGGCCATGTACATGTAATGATGGCCTTGGAAAAGCCTTTGATTGTGTGTATTTGGGTGGAATTTGAGCTTGTAATTGGCGAAGGCACACATTGTCTGCTGCAGAGTCTCTCTCTAGAAAGCTTGTTTATCCCAGGGCAAGCCAAGTTTCCTTTTTTGGGGGGGGGGGGCGGGGAGGGTGCATTTCCTGGAATGTTAATTCAGGATGGTAGAGAGTATCCATGGCTAACTCCGTGATAGTGTCTTATTAGATCTTTCCCTAGCACATTCTTCTGGGAGGAAACCTAATGCTAACTGGGAGTTTCATGAGCTAAGCTAGGCTTCCTGCCTCCTGGCTCAAAAGGAAGTGATGGTGGTGACTGTCTATTGGGAGGAAGAGATGGGAGGGTTTTTTTTTTTTTTTTCTCTTATCTTGGGAAGTGTGAAAGGAAGACTACAAATACCAAAGCTCCCACACCTGGTAAATGAGCAATGTTTGTGGGGAAGAGGAAATCCTCCCCACTCTCTTGCCCCTTGATTCACAAGGCTCACAGGTGTCTTAGGTATGGAGAATCAAATTCTTGTAACCTTGCTGTGTTCCATGCTGAGACCCAGAGTCAGAAGACCAAATTAGCTGCACCCTCCAACTGCTTCAGTCTGGAGAATTTGCCAAACACCTCTAAGCCTCGGTGTCTGCCGTGTCCCAGGCACAGAGCCAGGCACCCGGAATGCAAAACCTGAGAAATCACCACCTTAAAGAAACATTAGCATATCATAAAACCAGATGCCAAGTGCTTTATTGACTCTATGTAGCAGTCACATGAAAGTGCGGAAAGGGACCGGGTTATGTCTTTGAGGTTGAGAAGAGCGAGCAGGTGACAGGTGATGAGACCGACCGTCAGGAAAGAGTGCTCAAACCAGAAGCTGGAATAGGATTTTGAGGGAAAAGAATTCATGTAAGGAAAGGAAAGGGGGAGACAGACAGGTGGTCCTGTGTGGTTGAAAGCACTGAGGATAGCAGAGGAGACTGAAATCTTGACAGAATAGGAGCAGGCTGAGGAGAACAAGCAGCCATTAGCTTCGGAAGCTACAAGAAGCCAGCCATGATAGAGACTGACAAGCATCTGTGAAGACCGGACAAACAGGGACACTTGTTCTTGCTGTCCCCAGTGACAGCAAGAACAAACTCGGTGGCACTTGGGGTTGGTGCACAGTGGGATGAGTGAATGGAAGTGGAAGTAGCAAGCGTATTCCACACGTTTACCGGTCTTGGCTGGGAGGAGATGGCTATGATTTCTCAGGGAGGGATAAGGAATGAGGTAAGAGGAGTCAGTTTACAAGGGCAAGGTGGGATTAATGGGGTTAATTCCTACCTCGTACAGTCTGAGGGTTAAGTGAGATTCCTGTGGTGAAGGTTTTTCTTAAAGATAACCATACATGTGAAGTATGATTATCCTGCTGTTGAAATAACAACCCCTCTGCACCCTCACAAGGCATTTGAGCTTGCTTATCTCTTGGAGGCTGAGATAGGCCAATCTCACTCTGGATGGCCTTTTGTGTGTGTGCTGTTTCCCATTTCCTCCCGACGCCACTTCAGGCATCAGAGCCCAAGAACCGACCGCGTGAGCCCTCCTTGACATTTCTTCCTGCCAAACAACACAACTCACTAGTTCCCCTGGGTCACAACAGGAAGCTGGGGCTTGATAAGCGAGAAGCGATTAAGGGAGAGGACAGGAGCCTCCCCATTGTTATTAGGAAGTGGGATTAACATCTAGACCTCTGGGAACTTTGCTTTCCCGGTTTATTAGATTTGTATCAGTGAACTGGGGAGCCTGGGATGGGGGGCACATAGACTGTCCTCTCACAGACATTTGAGCCACCCTTACATCTCAATTTAGGAACCGAAAGTCCCACCAGGGCAGAGTTTTGTCTGTTTTGTTCACTGTTGCGTTCCCATTTGCCTGGTACATGGTTGTGTTTAATAAATAAGGGTTAAGTGAATCTATTCATCCATTTATGTTTCCACTGATTTGAAAGAAAAAGTGTGTATACTATAAGCCAACCATCAAGAATTTTGTAGATAAACAGAGATAAAGGGCAATCAAAATAATTTTAAGAAGTATACTCTGTGCCAAGCATTTTGCATATATGAGATCTGTAATCACAGTCACTTCATACATGGGGAAACTGAGATTCAGGAAGAAGTCATTTGGTTGAGACGTAGGGCTGAAAAGCAATGGAGCTGGAGCTCCTAGCCTCCTGACTCTAAAATTTACACTCTTTCTATCCCAGACCCATCTCACTGTTCTTTGGCTCAAACCATATCTGGACCATCTTGAACTTGCCATATTCTCCTGTACCCAATCCTTTACCTAGGACAACCCTGGCTGTGTTTTCTGGCTGGCTAATACTGTTAAAAACTTCCGCGAGGCTTTCCTAAAATGATAGTCTCTGGCAGGGGTGGGTTAACCTTCCTCTGTGGTCCCACAGCCTCCATTGCACCCCTCCATTATTGAACAAAGGAGAGCACTTTGTGCTTCACTTCACTAGATGTTGCCAAAACAAAAAAAATTTTTTTTCTTTTGGTCTTTTGAGACAAGGTTTCTCTGTGTAGCCCTGGCTGCCCTGGAACTTGCTCTATAGACCAGGTTGGCCTCACCACCACCAGGCTAGATGGTAAGACTCTTAAGGGCAAAGCGTGTCTTCTTAAACCGGGCGGTGGTGGCGCACGCCTTTAATCCTAGCACTAGGGAGGCAGAGCCAAGCAAATCTCCGTGAGTTCGAGGCCAGCCTGGACTACAGAGTGAATTCCAGGAAAAAGCTACACAGAGAAACCCTGTCTCAAAAAAAAGAAAAAGTGTCTTCTTAAAAGCCTGCTCTACGTATGAGGAAGTGGAAGTTTCGAGAAATTAAACAACTTTCCCAAGATTACAACGAGGAAATAGCTAAGCCAGGAACCAAATGCAGGTGTGACAAAGCCCAAATTCCTTTTACTTCAATGAGCTATTCTTAGAATTGTCTGTATTTCTCACAGCTTGGCCGTGGAGATAAAGAGACGAATACCAACCTGAGCAACGAGACTGGAGAGCTAATGTAGGTTTGTATAAATTTCTTTGGGGTGGTGAGGCATGTGGAAAGGGAGAATTTCCCTTCCCTGGGGAAGGTGGGAACTGGAAAGCTTTCATGAAGTTGCTAGAAGGTTTGGAAATTTGTTCACTAGTTCCATAATGATGGCTCAAGTTGGAAAATAGTTGTTTTCATCAAATACTGGTGGTTAGCTTAGGGGAGAGACAGTCACCATACCCTGGGTCATCACTGCTTCTAAGTGGTTCCATCTAGATGCCAAGAATTTAGCCCTAATGCCTGCTGGTACCTGCTTAAGTAACAACTTGTAACCAGGCAACCCAGTCAGACATTAATCACATTGTGCACCCCTGTATGTGTGTGAAGACTGCTTTACATAATCACACTTTTAAATCTTACACAGTATACTTTTAAATGAAACCAACGCACTTTCAAGCTTATGGTCTGTGGAACAGGGTAGTAGCTCCTAATTATCCGTTAGCATTTCTTCCTGCTCTTGTCCTTCAACTGTGGGCATCCCTGGAGGCTGCTTTCACGGTATTCTTTTCTTCAGGGAATTATTTCTCTTTTCTGGGCCTGGGAGACTGTAAAATTCCTATAAAACCAAGCTTAAAACTCCAAGCAAAGCATGGCTTTACAATGCATTGTATAATACCTTCTTTGTCTACTCCAGAGGGCATTTGGGGGAAGCACAGTGGGTGGCTGGAGACTGTTAGAGGGGCTCTGGCAGCAGGCAATTAGGACGATGCTAAACTGCTCCGTTTCCTAGATGTGTGGCCTTGGGCAAGCCTCTTAAACCCCATCAGTCTATATTCAGGATCCATAAAGGAGTGGGGAAAAAAAATAGTATGCTAGGATCCTGATATACAGGACCATTGTGAGGGTTAATGAAATCACGCAAAAGCACTTGGTAACTGCTCTGCGGTGAGAATCCAACAAGTGCTCATTCTAATGTTGACTGTCATTGCTCTCACTGCTAATGATGAAGCTGTTTGGGTGACAGTGATTTGAAACCCACGAAGCACTGTGAAAAGGCTAAGTAAGGATGATGATGACCACGACAACGGCAATGTTGATGTTGATGATGATGATGATGATGATGATGTACATGTGGAGAAATGAGATCCAGCCTGCATGGTAGAAAAAGTAGCCGACAGAAAAATCTGATCCTAATGCTGTCCCTACCACCATCCAGCCATGTGACCTTGGGCCACATCTCACCTACTCTGTTTCTTACAAATGAGGTAATTTGGTGACTATCTTTTTGTTGTCATTATTTTTTGAGACAGTGTTTCTCTACATCCCTGGCTGTCCAGGTTGTTCCTGAATTCACAGAAATCCTCTTGCCTCTGCCTCCCAAGTGCTGGGGTTATCCTGAATTCCATCTCAGGTCAGAAATCCTGATTCTATTGGTGTTGAAAAAATAACTTGTATAGAAACCCTTCGGTTATTCCTGGGATGGAGAAGTAGTTACTGGCCATTACTCAGCTCATTGGTAAAGCACATCTCTGAAGTTGATGAACGCTAAATCCCCTGTTTCTAAATGGTCTTATAAATAAAAAACATGAGCCGGGCGGTGGTGGTGCACGCCTTTAATCCCAGCACTCGGGAGGCAGAGCCAGGCGGATCTCTGTGAGTTCGAGGCCAGCCTGGGCTACCAAGTGAGTTCCAGGAAAGGCGCAAAGCTACACAGAGAAACCCTGTCTCGAAAAACAAAACAAAACAAAGCAAAAACAAAAACAAAAACAAAAAAACATGGAGCCAGATATGGAGTGAAAAACCTGAGAGATCAGGGAAATAGGGAAAGCCACAGCTAGCCTCACTGCACCAACTCTGCAGCTTCCAAAGACGAGCTACTTCCTGTCTACCCATGTCTATATGCCTTGCTGTTTTGCCATCTGATTTGCTCTCTGTCCAGCTACATCACTTCCTCTTCCTGCGCAGCTATGTCACTTCCTGTCTGTCTGTACAGACCTCCAGACCTCTATGGTTAACTAATGTTGGAATTTAAGGCATGTGCCACCACGCCTGGCTCTGTTCCCAGTGTGGCCTTGAACTCACAGAGATCTAGACAGATCCCTGCCTGCCAAGTGATAGGATTAAAGGTGTGTGTCACTACCATTGCCTGATTTCTATATAGTGGCTGACTTTTTCCTTTTATTCTCAGGTAAATTTTATTGGGAGACACAGTATATTGGGGGACATAATACATCATCACAACTCTCTAGTAATCAGAGTTAATGTCCAAGGGAGAGTGCTGCAAAGGCAAACTCTTCCCATACATCTCAAGGGGTTTGGAGGACACCACAAGATGATAGCTGATAACTATGATAGCGATGCTGAACTGGACTACACGAAGACCACGTTATGCCCAGCAGCCATAGACTCAGGTAAGTGTATGCAAGAACCCTTACAACGGGGGCCGGAACGATAGTTCAGCAGTTAGGAGCATTTACTGTTCTTTTAGAATCCCATCCCCAACAACTACAGGGCTCACAACTGCGGCTGACTCCCTCTTCTGACCTCCATGAATTCCTGCATGCGTTGTGCATACACTTACGGATGCACACACACACACACACACACACACACACACACACACACAAATAAATAATAGATAAATTCTAACAAAAAAACCCCAAAACCTTTGGGATTTGTGGCTTCAGTTATGTGGTGCTTGCAGCTTTCCTATACAGCTTGTAGAGCTCCTTGCTTTCCACCCTCTTGACATTCACTGAGTATCTGCTATGTGCTAGACGTGGAGGTGAACTTGGAGGCAGCAGAGATAGCCTCTCTTTTCCAGAAGTGTTATTGGATCGCACATTTTTACTGTGGAGGATTCTTGCACATTTCCAGCACCATCCTGTATTGAGCTTATATTGTTCCTCTACTATTCTGTGAAAACAGAGAGGTTTGTGTATCCAGCTTTGGCTTGCTTCTTCACCCCCAGCCCTCCAGCAGCTCCTGGATGTTAAATATTATCTCTCCATGTGACTTGTAGCAGAAGGAAGAATCATCTGTTACTCTTTTACTTCCCTAATGAGTCCTCAAGCTGGTTTGCAGGCCAGTGATGGATCTCCCACCTCCTTTGGAGAAGACTGATGATGGTTTGGATTTAGCTGCTTGATGTTAATCTCCTACAGGACTCAACTTTTATTCTTCTTGTTTCTTCTTTCTGCCCCACTCCCAAATAAAACCAAATAACCAGGACAAACAGAAACAATAGCTAAAAATAGACAGTAAGGTGTGGTGGCAACACCTTGATGGGCAGGTTGGATGTTTCTTTTGCTACCATGGTAACTACTATCAAACAGCCTGCCACCCTTCTGGCTGCTCTCTGTAAATGTGAAACTTTTTTTTTATATATAAAGTGCTCAGATCAACTCAACTACCTAAAATACTTTCAATACCTTTCAAGACTCTCCTTAAATAGATGTCTAATAATTTCTTCAGATAGTTTCATAAATGTTGAATGCAGTATTGAAAAATCTCCTTATACTTGTTGATCTTTATATTCTCTGGGGTTGGCAGAATATTGTAAAAACAATAATAGAACATTTTTCTGGGACTAGAGTGATATCTCAATGAGTAAAAGTGTTTGCTGTACAAGCATGAGTTTAATCCCAACACCCTCCTAAAAAAGTCAGAAGTGGTTATACACACTTCTTTGAACCTCGTGCTGCAGGAGGTCTAGACAGGAGGATCCCTGGCGCTTGCTTACAACCTCCTCTAGGACCAATGAGAGACCCTGCCTTGTAGGACTAAGGCAGAAAGTGGAAGATCAGCACACACACCGTCCTCTGGTCTCTGTATGAGTATAGGCATGGTCACCCTTATACATACAGGAACATACACCACACATATGTTCCTCCTGTCACATACTTACACATGAAAAATTTCCATAAAAGCACTTAATTAAAAATCAAAGACTTAATACTTAAAGTTACTTCTAATTATCTGGAGAATTAATACTAGATTAACTGAGTTCTCATTCAACAATTCATTGGATACATATCTATTAAAGGCTTAAAAGTGTCATGCATTACATAATACTGTAAATATAAACAAGATTAAGAAATGGTTGCTAGGGCCGGGTGTGGTGGTGTATACCTTTAATCCTAGCACTCTGGAGGTACCAGTTGGATCTCTTTCAAGTTTGAGGCCAGCCTCATCTACAGAGCAATAACAATTAATACTCAGAACAAACAATTCTGATTACATCATAAATAGGAGATTTCTTGTTGTTGACTGTTTTCTGGCGACTAAGATTTCCGCCCCCCCTGCCCCAGTCCTGGGAACCAAGCTCAGGGCCTTGCAGGCTGGGTTGGTACTCTACCAGGGGGCTACACTACCAACCTAAGAATGGCCATTTGGGGGTGGCATTGCATGTCTCCACAATTCCTGGCTTCTTCCCTTTTTTCAAGTTGCTGAGGATTGAATCCAGGGCCTCCAGCATGCGAGGCAAGTTCTGGGACACTGGGCGACATCTCCAGCCCCTGGTTTCATCTTCTATGCTTGGTGACGAGCGGTTTACAAAGTGCTTTCTTGTCTGTCTCATCGGAAACACAGGTTTTTTAAAAATCTCATGTTCTGGACATTGTTTCCCTTCTGTTGTATGTGTGTGGAGCTAAAAATTCCCAACGAGTACTATTATAATGGCAGTGTCCTCTGCTGTACACCTGAGGTGGTTATTTGGTCTTGGGCTCCTCAACCATCAAAACCTTTAGGTCATAATCTCAGAAATGCATTCTTACTTCATTTTTGCTTTATGGTTTCCCTTCATTCAATTGCTGTTCATTCACATTCAATGCCTCCTTTTTATGGGAGTGTTAATAATGGGTGAGAACCATTAAGAAGGTGGTCAAAGAGGTGGCAGGACTAGTTTTCAACCTGTGACCTATACTCTTTGACCAGATGTCTTTTAAAGACACTATGCTGTCATTAAATGCTATTTATCCAATGATACAGTCTTCCCAGTATATCACATACCTCTCATATATTGCTAGTATATATTTGGTTGCTGTTGTAAGTATGTCTAACCAATTTATTTTTAATATGTAATATATACATATTTAATATGGAATAAACAATTTATTCGATTATTTATACAATTATTTAATAAAACAAATATATATTTAATATATATACACATTTATTGTGTGTGTGTGTGTACATATGTCATAAGGCCAGCATTTGGAGTTCAGGGGACAATTTTTGGGAGTAGGTTCTCTCTTCCACCATGTGAGTTCTGGGGATTGAATTCAGCTGTCAATCTTGGTAGCAAGCACCTTTACCCATTCATCCATCTTGCCAACTCCTGGCTGGTTTTATATAATATTTCATATATATAATAATGCTGTTTTTAGTTCTCCCAGGGTGTACCTATGTACCTAGGGATTATGTGATCACTGAATCACATTTACTAAATCTTAAACTTAAAATAGGCAGGCCTTTGGAACATGAAAACCATTAAGTTTTGGCCTGACTTTATTTTCTTCATTAATTGATATTTTGAGACATGGTTTAACCATGTAGCGTTGGCTGGCCAGGAACTGGTTATATAGATCAGGCTGGCCTCAAATTTACAGGGATTCACCTATCTCTGCCTTCTGAGTGATGGGATTAAAGGCATTTGTCACCAGGTTAGTTTATTTTTAATTTTACTTGAGACAGGGACTCACTATGTAGCTCTGGCTGACTCGAATGTTTGATTTTCTTGTCTCTGTCTCCTGGGTCCTGGGATTACAGGCGTGTGCCCAGCTGGCTTGCTTTTAATTGGACACTCTCTTTGGATTTGCTTAGGATCAGTTAACACCAGATCATTAGTAACAGTTTAGTTTTATCATAATTAATCCTGTGTGAGAAAATTAGTAGCAAGGTTTTCAAATGCAGACATCAAAGGTTCACCTATGCATTTAGGGCTTCCTTCTTACAGAGAACCCCAGAATTACTATTGAAATGTTGCCAAATATGGATTTTGTTGTTTTGTTTTTCAAGACAGGGTTTCTCTGTGTAGCCCTGGCTGTCCTGGAACTCACTTGGTAGCCCAGGCTGGCCTCTAACTCACAGAGGTCCGCCTGCCTCTGCCTCCAGAGTGCTGGGATTAAATTGCGCGTCCCCACCACCAGCCGCCAAACGCGCATTTAACAGCCTCCCGGGCACAAGCCCGTAGTCCCAGCACCCAGGAAATAGAGTCATGAAGATCACATGTTCTAGGTCTGCCTGCTCAACACAGTTCCAGGCCAGCGAGCGCTACATAGTGAGACCCTGTCTGAAAAAA